>JAKSZP010009473.1:0-117208 GCA_022478985.1 Massospora cicadina | reverse complement strand
CGAACTTAGGTTTATTTTGAGCAGTTTCCACGGCTTTCACGTGGTTCTTCAGCTCTTCTTTCATTTGTTTACACCCTTCATTGTCATGAGGGTGTGAACTTGGGCCTTGTACTCCATCCTTGATCTACTAATACTTCCGCTCAACTTGCGTTAATTGACTAAATACTTCCTTCAACAGCACAGGGCTTTCCAGAAAAGCCTTTATCACTTTTGCTTCAGTTTCAAATTAATTCAGGTGACATGCCAAATCTTTGGTATTTTCAAACGAAGCTTTGAGAGCTAGCTCCTTTTCTAGCTGAACAACCTTAGCTGCAAGGGTGGAGGTGGCGCTGATGGTTCAAGCAGCAAACGGCGTTTGAGTTCATCAACACGTGAAAAGGTCTGGGTTAACTGTCACTCCACCACAGCCACACGCTGTTCATATTCAACTTGAGGGGTGGAGATGGGGGCTAAAAGGTCCCGGTACATTTGCTCATTGTGCTTTTCAAGTTCTTTAGAAAAGTCCTCCAGCAACAAGCAAGTGCTAGCGGTGAAAGCGTTCAATTCATCCCTAAAGATCTTCATGGCCTCCTCAACATACTTTATGATCCCAGTGTCCATGGTAGCAGGTCAGTCATGCAGCTAAATGATGAAGTTGCAATTAGCTTCCACACCAGATCTGACTGCTCCAAGGTGTTCGGAGGTCAGTTGGTGAAACTTATCATAGGCTAAATTCAGAGCTGCATGGGTATCTAGGTGTCAATGTAGCTCTTCATGATGGCCAGCTAAGAGATGCATCATGTGGACCAAGGCGGGGTGAGCAAATTTGCATACATAAGTGGTCAAATTTGTGAGCTGGCTGTAGGTTTTAGGAGAACACTAGTCTCATAGAAAACAAATGGCGTTCCTATACCAACGATGCTTGTTTGTGGGATGCAATGTCACCAGGGCTAAGGATGTCATGGGTAAGGTCTCTCACGGCTTTGGTGGCCAGCCAGTTGATGTGGCGAGACTCAGGTATTAATATGCACTCAAATCATTTTTCTCCAAATGTCAAAGTGGCAGGGCTGCCCATCCAATCATCATCTTCAGCTCCTTCTCCATTTTGCACCCAATGGGTGACACTCTCCATTGCTTTAATACTTTATCAAAGTATACTGGGTGATCCCCTGTAGTGAGCACCAGTTTGTGGGATCCGCTGATGGACGCCACAAATTTTTTTTAAATATATGAAACTTACTTTTAAAATAAAAGTAACAATAACCGCTTTTTAAAGTTTTTATTTGTTTTATTATTTATTCAGGGCAAGCCAGAAAAAGCTCTCCTATTCAATACTAGTATTTCATATTTAAACTAGTTCAAATATTGGGGCCATGGGAATTTGGGGCTATAGTGTCAAAAAGCTGAGTCGTCCAAATTAGGAAAGATTAGGCTTCAGCCTATCAGAATGAGGGAAAATATTCTGGGGCAGAACAAACCTGTGTGGTAATGATTTGATAAATTGCACCCAATCACTGGCGGGTAAAATCTTCTCACCTCAGGGGACCTCTGCCATGCCTAAAAAGGGGGTCCCCGCTTAGGAAGTGGTATGGAATGAGATGCAGCTGAGGGGGAACCATGTGATGGGTGCCCCAAATTTGGCTGAGGAGTTGGAGCAATCCAACTATCACTTTTTACCTTAATAAGCTGATTTTGTTTATAATACATGTTTTCCCAATGGGTAGGGTTCCACCAAGAATCTGCCAGGGTCTTTTGGCCGATGGTACTTAATTCCTCATTAACCATAGTATTGTTAGAAGATTGGACATGTAATTGGCTGATTGTAGTAGTGAATTTGGGGGCATTTTTACCCCCAACATTCTTTTTCAAAAGTCAAGAAGGAGAATGTCTGACATTAATGTTGGTCAAGTTTTTGATCAAATTAATTACAAATTAGTGATACAAATCGCCTTGGTATGTGCTGCCAATTGCACGTGAAAGTGAATTGATTCAGCTATTTTGAAGATGTGTATGAAACGCCATCTCAAGAATGATGACGGTGTTTAGTCTGACCCTGAGGCTGAGCATGATGCCCTGAGTTGAAGTATACATAGATGTTATTACAAACTTTTTATGTGGCCAAGTGCCACTGAAAATAAGACGTCATGGGTAAGATGTGGTGATACCCTATAAATAACCCTTAAGTTGACACTAATAAAACATATTTCCTCTACTGGACGAATTATAATTTATCTTATAAACTTTTTGCATTAGCTTTTCATTTTGTATTAGTCAATTTTTACTTGGGATCAGTAGGATCAGGGCAGCGTGCCATCGTCCAAGTGAAATGACAGGGTATATTATTGGAGTATTACCAAGAAGCTATATTATAAATTTTAAATTCACCATCCTGTCTATTGTCCTCACACAATAGACGCTCAAAACCACATCCCACCTTTAAAAGAACCAGCCCTCAGAAGCAGACCCCAAATTCAACAAGTGGCGCTCATGGCTGGGAACACAGATGGTGATCGCGCTGAACAGGGGAGCAATCCCAATCAATTATTCAGAACCATCGCTGGGCCCAATGGGAATACTGAAATGACTGTGTCCCAGATTAATTGGGAAGAAGTACCCATTATTACCTATCCCGACAATCCCATTTCACCTGAAGAGCTGGAACATCTTGAGCAGCAGTTGTTAAGAGGGTATCAATTAGGACAAGGGCCCGCAGACAATAGTAGCAACCCTTTTTACTGCCAACGACAGCAAGATGTGTTGTGGATGAGATATCTTGCTCATCATCAATTAAGTGTAGCTCAGATCCAAAACAATTTAATTGGGATAGAGAATATCACCCAATACTTAATTGAATTTGTACATCCCACCTCTAGAAATTCTCAGATGACAATCGCCCACCATCATGCAGCCATTACTGAGTTAGTGAACTTCTCTCGCAACTCCAGCCAGGTGGGCCAAATTCTAAATGAGCGATTGGAAGCCAACTTTGCTGAGGTCCATTTGAGTTTGGAGGCAAATCACAACTTAGCCACTTGGGCTAATGACTGGGTAGCAGTATTAGCACAAGAGCTAAATGACAGATTGCATCCTATCTTTGAAAATTTCTTAGAGGAAAGAGGAGTCACTGAATCTTGGGTCAGCAATATCACTCAGACTTCTATTAATGCTTCAGAGTCCATGAGGCTTAATCACGAAGCCCAAGAGGCACAGTTAAACCATAACGATGAATTCTGTGACCAGTATTGATGCCTGAGCGCCCAAATTTCGCAGATGAAGGATGAATACACCGGAAAAATCAATTACTGGCAAACACAATTTGAGGACCAACAGGCGAAAAATGAAAAAAATCAAGACTCTATTGATCATCTTAATCTACAGATCAATAATCTCAATGATGATGTTAATGTTATTAATGAGTCAAACAATAATCTCCATGGAGAATTGAACCAGTGCAAGAAGGCCATAAAAGAAAAGGACCAAGTGATTTCCACCTTGCAGCTACAAGCTACTAGCCTGAATGAGGAAATTGCAAAATTAAAATTAAAAAACCAAAATCATGTCAATTGGGAAAATGAAATCAACGAGCAAATTTGAGCTCTGGATGACAGGGCGTTGTCAGTGTGCTACAACCCACTTGACTGGAAATTCTTCTGAATATTATGAGGACGAAGCTTCAGAAATAGCTACCAAAATGGACGCTGGGCCACATCAACAACTGCCTAGCAATATGGTTGCCTTGGCCAACCCTAGCGCCTCAAACTGGGATATGATGCCCCAACGCCCTAGTACGCCTGGCTCTAGTCAACCTAGAAGTAATCATGATAACCAGGAATGGGGAAGCGATAATTATAAACCAGCAAACCTGCCAGCCTTTGACAAGAATGGAAGTATTACCACATTTGTCAAACGTTTTGAAATGGCCATGCATGGGGCCAGCGACCGCAACAAAGCAGCCACCATGATTAACTGCTTGGATGAGTGGAGCATTGAGTTGATTATGCCTCACATTAACAAAAATCCAACATATGCTGAAGTCAAGGAGGCCGTGCTTCATGAATTTGGAGGTCCAGAATGGATGTCAACCAGAAAATCCAAGTTTATGAACATCAGCTTTAAGAAAGATGAAGCAATTGACAAATTTGTGGATCAATTCTATTGCAAAGCTCAAGTTCTCTTAGGCGCGCGGGCTATGGTCAATTTTGATGCCAAGATTGCACTAGAGCATGCAGTAGAACCTTACCCTAATCTATCAAACACCCTATTGCCTGCTTTCATGCAAAACCTTGTGACATCTGAATTGGTTGACTACTTGCGCAGATGCTCAAAAAATTATGGCCCTCCTAATACTGGTTACAGATTGGGAACTGCTGCCTTTGCTGGAAAGCCCTTCAAAACCAATAAGAAGATTGACAGTAATCCGCCTATAAGAAATGAGCAAAACTTGAATGCAAGAGCCCCACAGCCAGTGAGTGAAATTACTTGCTTTAATTGCCATCGTAAAGGTCACTATGCTTCCCAATGCCATCAGCAAAATGTCAATGTAGTCCTTCCCAATACCGTGCAAGAGGAGGGAAAAGAACAAGCACAATAGATGTGGGACGCTCTATTGTGCCTAAGACACCAGTCCCACCCAATCGACAAGAAAACAATGGCCACAGGGCCTCATTTAACAATGAAATCAATTCTATTTTAGTATCAAATGAAGATTCCTCAAACATACATGTGGTAACTCGCTCCCAGAGTAAGGTTGTCATACCTGAAGCCTCTGAGGTAGTCGCTAAACCCTATGTGCAACAAATACTTGAGAATATTCCAGCTGATGGGCTGAGCAATGCAGCAGATACCCCAAGCCTGAAAGGGGTCAATATAGCAATGCCAATTGACACATTCATCAATGAATGTCCCAGTATTGGGAATACTCTGAAGCACACTCTTAACTCCCTGGATTCTTCCCATATTCACTTAGTAAACTCTATTGATTCTTATTACTCTGAGTGCACTTATGTGGATATTCTGGTCAACAAGGTTAAAGTTGTAGCTATTGTTGATAGTGGAGCACCTGTAAACATTGTTTCCACAAAGCTGGTTAAGAAACTGAAAATAGCTCCAGACATTGACCATCATCAAGAATATGGGACCGCAGGCCTTAACAGCACTAAGAGTGAAGGAGCTTACAGCGCTTTGCCACTGCAATTTGGAGCTTTGGTAGTAGCTGCACCCGCTATAGTGCTTCCAAACGCCAATTATGACATATTAATTGGAACTAGTTTTTTAAGGACCTATGGGATCTCATGCAATTTTAAAGAAAACATCTTGACAATATTGGGCCAATCACTTCCAATTTATTACTCTCACAACGATATGAAGCCCACAAGCCATCATAGGAATTTTATCAATATATCTTATGCCAATGGGATAATACCAGTAGGGTATATTCAGCGGGGGAATCAAGCTGCCCCATGCCAACTGCCATAAACAAAAATTGAGGAATACCTCTACATGTGAATAAGGATGCGACAATAGCTCCAGGCCATCAACTGGTTATGAGGACTGGAACCACACTGGATATTCCAGAAGGACTGTATGGGGAGGTTGTATCCCCGTGGCATCATTCTCATATGGAACCTAGTGTGGCGCCTGGAATACTCATACCAGGGCACGGAGAGATTGATGTCTTACTAGCAAATTTGACCAGCTGAAATATTAAGGTCAAGAAATATCAAGTAGTCACTTTTGTGCATCTGTTTCCAAGGGACAAGTTAATATCAGCTGTCAAATTTGGTGACTTATCTGAGTTTGGCTTACCAACTGAAACCCTTGGGGCACATACTGTAATATCCCAAGAATCATTCACCAGATTATCGGAACAACAGAAGGATGAAGCACTAGAGTTGTTTGAACGATACTCCAAAATTTTCGCCAAAGATGACCAAGATTTAGGTTGTGCAAAAGGAGTTCAGCATTTTGTTGATACCAGGGGACCATATGCCTATTAGAATGAGGCCAATTTGGCGCCCCAGAGCCAGTGACAAAATAGTTGGTGAAGAGTTAGACAAATTGTTGAAAAGTGGAATGATAGTGCCATCCAAAAGCCCGTGGGCCAGCCCCATTTTAATTGTAAAGAAGAAAGATGGCAGCAATCGAGTTGTGATTGATTATTGATGCCTCAATGCCATTACAAAAAAGGATTCATATCCATTGCCCAGAATTGATGATGCTCTGGACCATCTGGGAGGGGCGAAGTACTTTACCACAATGGACCTCATCTCCAGATATTGGCAAATTGAGTTGCCACCAGAGGAGCAGGAAAAGTGCGCGATGATTGCTGCTCAAGGGCTTTTTCAACTGACACGCATGCCACAGGGGCTGTGTAATGCACCGGCAACCTTTCAGCGTGCAATGGACACAATCTTGGGGGACCTTAAATTGTCCTGCGTTCTGGTGTACCTGGATGACATCAATGTCTTTTTGCAAACATTTTCTTAACATCTGGAGCACCTTGAACAAGTGTTTGAATGACTGTTGAAGGCCAATCTGAAGATAAAACCTAGAAAATGCCAATTCTTTAAAGAACAATTGGAATACCTTGGGTTCATCATTGATTCCAAGGGCTTGCAGCCTCAGCCTCAAAAGGTGGAGGCGATTAACAATATGCAACCTCTGACAAGTATGAGAGATGTTCAAGTGTTCTTAGGCATGGTAGGATACTATCAAAGATTTGTGGAAGGATTTGCAAAGATTGCCAAGCCTCTATTCCACTTACTACAAGGAGGAGTTCATTTTTGCTGGGCAGAGGAATGCCAACAAGCCTTCAAGGCCTTGAAAAACAAAATGAGCTCAGCGCCTATCCTCCGATATCCCAATTTTAGCAAGCCTTTTATCATACAAACTGACGCCTCATTGACTGCAATTGGTGGTGTGCTATCACAGATTGGGGATGATGGCGAGGAGCATCCAGTCACTTATTGCAGCAGGATGCTGAATAAGCATGAGCGTAATTATACGGTGACTGAAAGAGAATGCCTGGCTGTCATCTATGCTTGTAAACAATTTCAGGTTTACATTCATGGCACCAAGTTCCAAGTAGTAACAGATCACAGCTCATTATGATGGCTCCATAATCTCAAGGAACCTGAAGGATGGTTAGCCCGCTGGGCTCTGAAATTACAAGCGTACAATTATGAAATTATTCATAGAGCTGGAGCGGCCCATCAAAATGCAGATGGACTATCGCGACTTCCCATTGTAGCTGTCCTGAGCAATTTGGCCAATGAGCTTCATGAAAAAATGATTAACCAAACATATGGAGATGAGCCACCCAAAGTTCAAAAAGCGATTGAGAAAGCATTAATTGACACCAAATATTGAGATGGAGTTTTATACAAACTTAAGCCTGATGGACAACGTTGAATCTTTCCAAAACCTTCTGACCAAATGGAGATTATCACACAAGCACACAAGGCCATCAGACATGGGGGAATGACCAAGACGTTAGAATTAATTTGAGCCAGTTACTATTGGGATTCCATGTGATTTGATATCCAAGATGTGCTCAATAAATGTCATTCATGCCAAATTGCAAAACCTATGAAGTCAGATGTGAAATACCATTTGATCAAACCCAACTGGGCCTGGCATACCATGTCAATTGATGTAATTGGCCCTTTGCCTGTGAGTAGCCTAGGCAACAAATACATAATTGTTGCTATTGACCATCTAACAAAATGGGTGGAAGCAAAAGCAATTTGAGATGTTGGGGCCCTAACTACTGCCAAGTTCATTATGGATAATATTATCTATAAGCACGGATGCCCCCAGAAGATATTGACAGACAATGGCACAAATTTTACTGCCCAAATGGTACAACAGCTAAATGAGTTGATGTCTATCAAAGGAGTGTTGTCAACACCATACCATCCTGAGACTAATGGTATGGTAGAGCGAGTGAATGGCACTTTAGTCAGCATTTTACACAAAAATGCAGCCTTGGCGCCTTTGCAATGGGCAACTTCAATTAGTGCGACCATGTTTGCATACAATATTGGACACCACAGCAGCACAGGCCACTCTCCATTTCAACTTTTGTATGGTAGACAGCCCGCTCTACCTCCATTATTATATTCAGTACTCAGTTCAACTGATGCAATTAACCCAAATAACTATGTCAAGCAACTAGCAAAGACCCTAATCAAGTTGCAATCGGAAGCTTATCAAAATGCAATTAGTCAAAAAACTATTCAGAAGAGCTATGATGATGCTAAATGGGCTATGGTGACTAAGTTTAATGAAGGAGATTTAGTAGTATATTGTGACACTCATAGCGCAGGCCGCGCGCACAAGCTAGCCTTGCTCTGGAAGGGTCCATTTATCATTTTGGAGAAATCATCTGAAGATGTATATACCATTAAGGATCAAGGCGGCTGGGTTGTGAATCAAGTACATGCTAAGTTCCTTCATCCATATCATAAAGAATAATAATAAAAAATAAAAATAAAAAATAAATAAAAAAAAATAATATATATATATATAAAAAGTAAAAAAGAAAAAAATATAATAATAATAATTGCAAGCCATAGAGTTTAATTTGTTAATTTGATGCCTCGCTGGCATTAGAACTAGGTTCCCCCTCTTTGGTAGGGGAGGAGAGCGCGATCAAACTGAGAACCCTGCAACAGAACCAGAGAGAGGCAAATTTCATACAAATCCTGACTATCTAGACCCTGGCGGAGATGTGCCAAACCCAAGAAAGCTTGGCACCAGGCACGCTGGCCCTGTCAGCTTAGGAAAGGCCATCAAACTAAAGGGAAAGTCCATTGGTAGGGACTTCAGAATAGGCGGGAGAGATTTGACTCTGGAGTAAACGCCGCTGAAAGGAAGACACAATCAGCAAGAAGACTCTCAAGGCAAGGGTAAATGGAGGGGAGGAACTCCTTCATGCGAAACATTTGGGAATGGGCCTCATCTAATACCCTGCACATGTTGGGCACAGTATCAGTGGGGAGCGACAAAGGAGAGAAGCAAATGCATGCACCCAAAAGAGCCATCTGGGGGACAAACTTCTCAGGAAGCCCCTTAGCCAAGCTCTTACAAAGGGCTCAGTATAGCACCAGGATGCGCTGATCCTTCAAAACCCGAGTCTTGAGGCCCAACGTGACGTGAAAATCAGTATGAACCAAAGCAGGTTCACACCAAATCCTAGCAACAGTGTAGCAAAAATAAGGGCCTGGTTGGCCTCAAAGATATTGTAAGCGGCAACCTCAGGACCAGTTGCAAGTGCAGATGACAAGTAGGCATTCATGAGCTCTGACATCAAGTTGAGCTCAAGACCCAATGAAGCCATGCTGCCCACAAAGGGAGGAAGCAAGATTTTTAAAGGGAAGATGTTAAAAAGTGAAAACAAGAAGTCCAGAAGAAGATCCCCATCTGAAGCAAATTGATCTCAAATCAGGGTTTCTTTGGACTGAATGGCTTCAGAAGGCCAAAGAGATATTGAATATGTCAAAAGGGGATCCCGCTTCAACCCATTGGGATGTTTGACTAACTGCACCTGAAGCCATGGAGGCTTGTTCAGGTTGATCAATTGGTGCTATTGCAACAGGTTGCAAAACCAAACTTTCTAGTATTGTTGAAGCGTAGCTGGTCAACCCAGCTTGAGGAACCATGGGCAACACGCCCAAGTTGACAATAGCTCGCCACATGGACTTGCTTAGCCTTAGGAAGGCTCGTCAGTCTGAGGCGGAAAGGCTATTGAGATAACGTTTGTACTTGGAGGAGCGCGAAAAGCCAGACATTGTGACCCAAGAAGAAGGGTACCCGCCACTTATATCCAGTCAAGGCGGGGGAAGTGTTGAGTAATTGACTGGACCTAATCGTCGGATATTTGATAGGGACATAATAAGGTTAGCATGTTTAAAAACTTATTATGGATCATATCAGATATCAGCAATTATGGACCAGGTATATTCTAAGCTTATGCAAAGCTTAGAATCCGCGGCCTAGCAATTTCACTTAATTATATTTGACTATGATGACATGGGCTTGAGGGCTTTAATGGTTAGGTCAGACTTAGATTAAGTTTTGACTTAATGACTCAGGCACGTGGGCTTTGTTGGTCTATGTCAAAATTAGTTTTTAATGTCAGTCAAGTTTTTGATCAAATTAATTACTAATTAGTGATATGAATCGCCTTGGTATGTGCTGCCAATTGCACGTGAAAGTGAATTGGTTCAGCTATTTTGAAGATGCATATGAAACGCCATCTCAAGAATGATGACGGTGTTTACACTGACCCTGAGGCTGAGCATGATGCCCTGAGTTGAAGTATACATAGATGTTCTTACAAACTTTTTATGTGGCCAAGTGCCACTGAAAATAAGACGTCATGGGTAAGATGTGGTGAACATTGAACCCTATAAATAACCCTTAAGTTGACACTAATAAAATATATTTCCTCTACTGGACGAGTTTATAATTTATCTTATAAACTTTTTGCGTTAGCACTTCATTTTGTATTAGTCAATTTTCACTTGGGATCAGTAGGATCAGGGCAGCGTGCCATCGTCCAAGTGAAATGACAGTGTATATTATTGGAGTATTACCAAGAAGCTATATTATAAATTTTAAATTCACCATCCTGTCTATTGTCCTCACACAATAGATGCTTGAAACCACATCCCACCCTTGAAGAAGAACCAGCCCTCTGAAGCAGACCCCAAATTCAACAGTTGGGTGTGTTGTTAGGTACTTCATCAGTGTTGTAGGGTTGGAGGGGCACCTCAGATGTAGTGCCCTTGCGAAGTTAGTTTGGGCTGCCTTGGCCCAGTGGGGGGATGGTGGGTTGGGTGACGTTGTCAAAGCTATCCATGAGCCAAAGATTTGCGTTGCTCATTCCATGAAGTTGAGCAGCCCCATCCTGCCTTTCTTATGTGGGCCGTACATGGTCTCCATCCTGACTGGTGCGCGGTATTCAGACCACAGCCAGTTCTGCAGGAGCTTGTAGACTGCGTTGGTAAAGTTGGCGGAGGAAAGGAACTGCGTGAGCAGCAAACCATAGCTTTAACAAGATCATGGAGTTGGCTAACACAACCCTTCTGTCTAAACTAGCTTTACTCCTCTGCATACTTGTCATTCTTTTTGTGATGTTGTCCAATATTTTGGTTTCAATGGTGTCAAGTGCATATCCACCAGCCTCGAGCCATATTCCCAAATGACGGACTAGGTTGGTGGTGGGATGGGGTGCAAAGGGTAAGCACAGTAATTTATTGGCATAGGTTTTTATCTTGTGGTAGGATGTGCGGTGGGTTGGTTTGGTCGGTGGTGGGAAGGTGAGGTCCAATTTGAACTGAATTTTCCTATTACAATTACCTCTGTTTTCTGTTTGTTCAGCATGGCGTTACTCACCGACTCATACTGGTGAATAATGCGCTCAATTGCTCTGGAATCCCTATTGCCTGAGATGCTGACTATGAAGTCATCAGCAAAGGCGAGCATTTTGGTTGATAGTTGTCCCTCAAATCTGATTCCAGAGAGCTTTGAGTTTTTTTATGCGTAGGAGAGGGTCAAGGCTGAAATTGTATAGTAGGGGGCTAAGTGGGTCGCCTTGTTTGAAGCCCCTTTGTGGGGTGATGGTGTCAGTTAGGAAACCTGGGCCTCTGATTGCAAACCTGGCTGAGCGTGTTAGGAGAAGCTCCCAGTTTATAAAGCGGGATGATAGGTTGAAGGCCTTTAGATATTGTTCCATGTAGTCCCAGTGAACTCGGTCATATGCTTTCTTTTGGTCCAGGAAAGCAAGGGCGCCTGTGGGGTTAGCATGGCAGATGTTGGCTATGGTGTGAATGTTATCCCAAATTGAGCGATTGGGGATAAAGCCAAACTGATGGGGGGAGAGGGCTGTCTTTGCAATGCATCCCAGGCGCTTAGCTAAGATTTTGTTAGTATTTTAGTATCAGTATTGGTGAGAGCAATTGGACGCCAATTGTTTAGGTCTGCCTGGTCTCCTTTTTTTGAAGAGTGTGACCACATATGCATCTTGGCCGCCAGGTAGAAGGGCTGTGTCCTCTAGGCACTTGTTCATAGTTGCCAGTAGTACTGGTGCGATGTAATCAAAGTACTTTTTGTAAAATTCATATGGAAGGTTATCAGGCCCAGGGCACTTGTGGCGTGGAGTTGATTTTTTTACCTCCCATAGTTCATCTCTAGTGATGGGTTTGGCAAGGTCTGGTTGATCAGCTATATTGTCAATATTAGCAGATGATAAAAAATTTTCAATTTCGTTAGGTGCCACGAAATCCGCCATGTACAGGTCAGTGTAAAATTGGTGTAATTTGGCCAATATTTGGATGGTGTGGACGCCAGTGTGTCATCTGCTTGACGGACCTGTGTGCAAGTTGCTGAAATTGAAATTGGTTTAAAACAGTGGAAGAATTGGGCCATGTGAGTTTTACCAGATAGAATGTATTTTGATTTGTGCCATACTTTGACGTAGTGCTGGTGTTTTCTAAAGAGGGAGTTGACCTGTGCAGACAGTTGGAACCACAGGCGTCCCCATTGAGGGCTGTATCCCTTGTGAGGTGTGTTTTTTATAAGTGTTAGAGCTGTCTGATAGCCTTGTTGATTGTTGTGGACATTGCGGCCAGCTTTCTGGAGTTCAAGTGACAGGCTTTCTTGGTTATTCTAGCCTTGAGAATTTCCCACTCAGCAATAGGGTTCCCATTAGGTGGTCATTTTTTTGTCTGTGTTGTTAGCACCATCTCAATTCAAAGTTTAAGCTCCGGAAGATGGATGGTGCTTGGGTGAACTTTGTGCCAGGTCAGTGGCTTTTGGTATTTTGCCGCGGATGATAATTTTATTAAAACCATTTGGTAGTCAGAGAGGGGGATAATTATTGTTGTAAAATTTGATACACGGTGATGGAAGTCTACAGGGGTGAGCATCAGGTCAATCTGGGTCATTGAGACCAGTTGGTTATTGTTGTAGTGGGGCCTCATCATGTTGGCCAACGTGGTGGCCTGTTTGGGGAGGGTGTCATATAGGCCCAGCGTTGCCTTTAGTATGCATAGTTCCGTGTGGCCGCAGGGTATAGCCTTTGATTTAGGCCAGCGGTCAGTTATGGCATTAAGACAGCAATTAAAATCTCCCTCTAAAAACGTTGCCTCAGTGAAAGGGATTGAAAGGATACCAGAGAAAATTTTTTGGCGGTTGTTTGGATCATTTGGGGCATATATGCATGCCATGGCGAAAGTTTCTCTGTTTCACTCAAAATTCTGTTAGAAGCAGCCATCCCTCCAGGTGGGAGGATGTGTTTCAGATATTTACTAAAGGATTACAGTTGGATCAAATTACCACCCCACAGTGGTGCATCCAAAAGGATTTAGCCAGAAGGAGTATGGTTGACCATGACTCCTCCTCCCCCAGTGGACAGTGGGGTTCTTGGACAGCCAAGATGTCCATGGGGATGTTGCGCAGGAAAGCCATTTTTTTGGCCCAGGACGTGGGGGCCTTGGCTCCTGCAATGTTGAGCATCCCTATGGTGATTGTGGTAATCCGCACATCAGGAACGTTGGGGCGACCCACTGGGGTCACCCTGTTCCCTAGCAGCGTGGGTCATACTACAAGTTTTGGGATGAACAGCCAGAATGGTTCCAGCATGTTGCTTGGTGGTCATAGTGTTGGTTTTATTTTGTTTCTTTGGGCTCAGATTAAACCATGGAGTTTGGCTCTGGCGTGGGTTGTATTGTGCCCCACCAGCTTAAATTTTTCTGCTGCTTACCTGTGAGTTAGATGTGCAGAAACTAGGTGTCAGGGTAATTAGGTTTTGTGTGGGAGCGTTGTTGCATGGTGATTGGCTGGGTTGATCTTCCATATCATACTCATAAATCACATTTTTTCTGTTCACATGTGATTGGCTAGGAGGATCCACAGTGGTGCATATTGGTTCTGCTTCAGTGTGGTTGGAGGCGTTTGATTGGTTGTGTTTGAAAAATTCGCTTTGATTTTGTTGGATTTTATGTGGGGGATCTGAATGGTTATTTCGCCACGCTGCTGAGACATCTAACTGAATCTGGTCTGAGGAAATCGTGGTGTGGGCTTGGGTTTCAGTGGAACTCATGGCCTGCTTGTGGGCAGCCTGTGCACAATGACGATCCTTGCGCAAAATGGGTTTGACCAAAGTGATTTTGGCTCTTTCACCCCAATGGAAGGTGTAAGTGGCGTCCTTCATTTTACCAAAGGTTGGGCTCAATTTGTCCATATCATCCTCACAAAATTCTGGTGCTTCCATCCTGCACTTGACAGGGCACGCGTGGTCTTTGTGGCCTAGAGCTGAGCAGAAGCTGCAGATGGGTGGGGTGTGTTCCAGTGTGATGTGGAAGGGGTGAGATATGCTGCCATTGGGGAGGTTGATGGTTGTCATGCGTGTAATGGGGGTGATATCCTCTACCACATCCTGGTTGGGTTCATTAATGACTATTGCCTTCCCTGTACACAGGTGGGGCAGGAGGGGTAATTTTTCAAATTCAAATTGTTTAACTGCACTGTAACTTTTGAGGCCCATGCGGAGCTCATCCTTGAGGATATCACAGTGCACGGTGCTTGGGAGTCAGTCAAATACAATGAATAGGTTGTTTGCCTCATTTCATCATGTGCACACCATGCAGATAATGCGATCTTTATTGTTAATTTTTACAGAAAATTTGGTTTTTGCTGCATCTGCCGCTTCCTCCATGGTCATGAACCTGACATCCACCCATCCTCTTGTAAATTTTTAAAATCTACCAAAATGGTGTTCAGGAAAATCGCGGAGAAGGCCTCCCCCTATTTTTTCCCATGACTTGAGGGAGGTATTGCTAACCATAATTCTAAGGACATGCTTGAGGGAGGACAAGGGTTGGGAGTGTTTGATTTTTGTGAAAGCGCCCATTTTTTGCAGAAATTGCAAAACTCCAGGTGCGGCGCTATGCTCACTCTTTTTTGGGGGAGGTTGTCCCAACGTACTGCTGGGGCATTTTTCTCTGACAGGTTGGGTAGGTTTAAGGCCTTTTGCACTAGCCACTTTTGCCCATCTGGTGTTGGTGTGGACAGATCTGCTCATTTTCCTGGTTGATTGTCAAATTCGGATAATCTGTAGAGAATCATGTTACTAATAGTGATAGTAACGGAAAATAAAAGCCAGAGTCACTTTATAAAATCTCCAAAAATATATAAAAAATGATAAATATAAATTTATATAAAGACCTATCTTTTCTTATTGAAAGGATTGAATATTTATAGGTTTTGAAGCAGTTCAGAGTGTATCAGAACTTTTCAATTGCTGAGCAATTGAATCTTTCTGATATCACCTGATTGGGATAAGCGTGATCATTCTTGTTAAACTTGATAAAATTAGATTCATTGAGTTCCCCCTCTGAATTATTGGTGGAATGTTTGGGGTAAAATTTTTAGGAATGAAATTAGAAAAATCCCAACACTTCCCCTCAAGATTCAATTGTGGAGGAGGATAAAACAAAAAAAATCTAGGATGGATACAATTTACAAACATACCAGTATCTAAATGGACAATTGAATATTCTAACCTATTTCAGATTATGTCTCAATAAGATCCATACCAGTTAGATCCCAACTTCTTGGTTCATCCACCAGGTTGGGAGTGGTAATACATAACTAATTCTCTAAATTTGATATCCAGGCAAAACAGATTTATGTTGGTTACTATTTTGAGTCTCCTTTTTTGATGGTTACTTGAAAGATTCCATAGTTTGAGCCTGAAGGCAAATGATCTCATTATCCAGATTTCTAATAGTTAAATTAGAGTTTTCTGCTATAATTTCCTTGAGTATTGATTGAACGCTTGAAGGAACTGAGGGATCTCGCCTGTAAATACATTTGAAAGGTGACATCTTGACAATTCAATGATAACTTATTTGGTAAGCAAACAATGCACTAGGTAAATAGAAGTTCCAATAAGATGGGTCCATTGAGGCCATCATCTTTTAAAATAAAGATAAAGTTCATTGACTCACTCAATGGCCCCATTAGTTGACAGATTGTAAGGAACGACAAACTGTTGGGTGGTTTGAATAACTTTGACAACTCTTGTAAAAGTTGAGAAGTAAAATTCGTTCCATTGTCTGAAATAAGTACTTTAGGGCACCCATGTTGAGTAATGGTTTGGCGGTAGAGGAATAAGGCAGTGGCTTTGTCAGAGGGAGTAGCAAATGATATGGCCTCAACCCATTTAGTTAAATGTCAACAGCCATGATAATGTACTGGTGTCCATGCAACCCCCAAGGAAAAGGTCCTACAACATTGATACCTACCACTTCAAATGCCTTAGTTGGTGGAATCACTTGATGCTGATAAGTAGGATTGGTTGCACCATGACTTTTACAAATGAGACACATTTTAAATATCTCTCTACTGTTTTCAGTCATATTATTCCAATAGTATTAAGTTTTTAAACACTCTTGGGTTTTCATTAACCCACTATGACCTACTTGAGCGTGTCCTTCCATGATAGCATAGTATCTTATATTTGGGTGCAAAAAGGGTAACCACTTGGAATTGACCTTCTTATAAAAAGATCCTTCCTGGATCATGGTATCTTTAGTAATTGTTTTTAGGGAGGCAAGATTTTTGTCAGATTCTTGATCCCATAACTCAGGTTGTCCAATTAGTTTATATAATCGTTCCTCTTTTCCAGATTCTAAGGTCAGTATAGGCAATTGGGATAGGTCATCAGCATTTTAATGTTGGGTACCTGAGCGATGTACAATTGAAACATCTTAATTTCGCAGTCTTAGGCCCAACGATCTAGTTTTCCATTAGGATCCTTCATATTTTGCAACCATCATAAATTAATATGGTCAGTAACAACATTAAAATGGTTGCCATATAGGAAGGGGCGGAAGTGTTTAAATTGCTAAAATTACAGCTAAACACTCCCGCTCATTATACTGTAATTTCGCTTAGCTTTGGATAATGTTTTGCTGTAAAACGCTACAGGATTGTCTATCTTCTCTTCATCACACTGGGATATAATACCCCAATAGCTACATTATTTGCATCAGTATGCAGAATAAATGGCTTATCAAATTTAAGATGGATCAAAACAGGTGCCTTAGTTAAGGAAGTTTGGAGAGAATTAAAAGACTGTTCCTGAGCTGAGCTCCACTCAAATGGCACACCTTTTTGTAATAAATGGAATAAGGGCTCTGTCATATCAGAAAACTTGGGTATAAATTGACAATGTATCTGACCATACTGAGGAAGACTTGTATCTCCCACAAGGAGGTTGGAGGTGTCATTTATTTGATAGCTTGTAATTTATATGAAAGTGGTTGAATTTCTTTGGCTGAAACCTGGTGACATAAGAATTACATTTAATTCTGAAAAAGGAACATTTGGAGGGTTTGAGCTTTAGTGAAGAATCCTGAATTTATCTAAAACCTTCTTTTAAATGATCCAGATGCCCAGTAAATGATTTCAAAAACACAGTAATATTGTCCAAATATACCAGAACACAGGTCAGCTTTAAATACCCTAACATACCATCCATGGCCCTTTGGAATGTTGCTGGTGCATTGCTCAACCCTTGTGGCATATGGATTGGTTCAAATAAGCCCTCACTAGATATTAGGGCATATTTAGCTCGGTCTTCTGGTGCTAAGTCGATTTGCCAGTACCCTCTGGCTAATTCCATTGCCATAGAATAGGTTGATCCAGCTAACAACTGGAGGGAATCATTGATCCTAAATAAAGGTTAGCTATCTTGATGAGTGATTGCATATAAACTGTGATAATCCATAACCACCTGATGTGAGTCATCCTACTTTTTCACCAATAATAGAGGTGAGGACAAGGGACTATTAGAGGGTTTTAGTAATCCAGCCTCCAATACTTGATGTAGTTCTTTGGTGACCTGTGTTTCCTCCACTTTTGACTTACAATAAGGCTTGGCACAAATAGGAGGGTGATCTCCAGTTTCAACGGTATGCATTACTATCTTCACTCTACCAAAATCGTAAGTATGCTTAGCATGTATGTTGGAGTATTCTTCCATATTAAAGTACTTGTTTCTCCTGTTCTTTAGTAAGGTGTTTCCCTATTGCAGGTCCCACATTAAGAATCTCCTGATTGGTTTCCAGACAAAATCTTGTAAACTTCCAAAAGTTTTAACTTCATAAGTTTAAGATAGGGGCAATAAATTGACATAGACTATTGGATTTTTTGATTTACCATTTTTGGGTCAATGGTAAGGTTTTCCAATAAAACAGGTAACAATCCAGAATATGCATAATCCAATACCCCAGGACAAGGTAAGATCTCTTTACCAGAAGGGTTTGAAATGCCTTGGACTTGTAATAAATGGCCCTTAAAAATAGAATAAAGTAAAAATGTATTACCAATAACCTGAAATTTTGACAGAATAATTACATTCTCATGGGAGAAGATAGGCATTCCTGCTTCTATGTCAGCCATCCTAGGGGGTAATTTTACTTGAGGACATTCAACATGATACTGAATGGAATATGACCTCTTTGATCCCTCTAACAGACATATCCAGCGTCTAGTATGTTGAGCATGTTCAAATAGAAGCAATGGAACCCTATACCCCAAAAGGGATAGAGAAGAGTTAAGATAATTAATAATTCCATCAAAATTCCCACAAAAGTTGAGTCCCCAAAAGAAGATCATAACTTAAGTTATCAAGGATGATTGCAGGTACATAAAAGTTAACTTTCCAATTTTTAATGGGATTCATGAAAAAAATTTAATTGATCGAGTACTCTGAGGTCCTGCAGTGCCATATTCTTCATAATGTGAAATATCAGGCGCTAATTCATTAAGATTGATAAATTTTGATGAGACTACATTCACAGGAGATTCAGTGTCAATAATAGCTTTAACATTAATTTGATTCACTTGAATATCAATACGTGTGATTATACTTCCAAACTGAGAGGGTAAAGCCAACAAGGAGGGCAAGGAATAGTAAGAATGCTCAACTATATTATATTCTACAGGGGTTTGATGTTCCTGCTGCAAACTCATATCATTATCAAGATGGTAAATCTTATTGGGTTTTTTTTCATCAGCTTCATTTTTATAAAAATGTTCTTCTGTATGGAAGTATTGATGACAATAATTACACTGAATAGCTCTAGCATTTTTGGGCAATGTATATACTTTAGGACGACTGGGTCTTGGAGAGACATGTATTTGGGGGTTTTCAGTAAATTGAGGAGTCAATTTCCAACAAAGCTCCCTTATGTCCAAGATACTACTGAAGTTCTTTTTAAGCTAATAAGGTAGACTTGCATCTGAGTCCTAGAAGTAAAAACAGACATAACAGCATTAATAGCATCGTTCAAATCTAATTGGCCACATGCTACCAAGGTCTGAGCCTCCCAATAAATTGATGAACGAAGCCCTTGATAGTTTCATTTTGATGGGGCTGTATGCCCATAAAATCCTGTTCCTGAGAGGATAAGGTTTGTTCACTCCCAAATTCTTTTATCAATGCTTTCTTAGCCTGGGATCAAGTACCACAAGTCATCAAGTGAGGTACCATGATATCTTGGGCTAATTGAGTATGACAATTTTGTAAATAATTTATTTTTTGATGGTCCATGGCCTCACTCAGAGCCTTCTCATATAAATAGAGGAAGGAGATGGCACTGCCTTCTCCAGGAGAGTACTTATTCTTAAATACAGGTTTAAAACTTTTAGGAGCATTGGCTGATAAAACATGTACTCCAGGTTGTTCCAATTGAGTGGGATGTAAGAGTTTGAGTCAGAAGCTTGAGAAGAATGTTGAGGATAGGAACCAGCTGCCTCAGTTTGAATTTCATTAATAAGACGATATAGATCAAAATGCCCCACTTTTTCATCCAATCTGAGAGATAACTTGAAAATTTGCTCTTGCTGTGCACGGTATTTAAATTACAAAGTTTCAATCTTTGTTTGAAGCATATCCCCTTTAGATCCACAGGTCTGTAACAGGATGTCAGTATCCTTTGTAAATTTTCCCAGATTATTTAATTCATCAGATAAGGATTGAATTGATAGCAGGGGATCAATAGGTACCCCATTGGGAGTTAAATTACACTCCTTGGCAACTTTATAAAACTGCTCACGCAATCATTCAATCATGCTCAAAAGAGTGTCAGCCTGCTGAAGGGATCCTGGATGCCCATCAGCACCAGGGGGTCTACGAGGTCCATCAGCACTAAGAGGCCCATGAGGCCCTTCAGCACCTGAGGGTCCAGAGGTCCATCAGCACCAGGAGGTCCGCGTGGCCCTTCACCCCCAAGCGGCCCATGAGGTCCTTCAACACCAGGTGACCTTGTTCCCCCTGAGGACCCATAGTTCCCAATTTTTTTTCTTTTTTGATAACTTGAAAGTGAATTCCAGAGTACAGTTGTCCAATTGGAAGAGGCGATTTTTAATTTCCTCTTTCATCAATTAATTATGATTAGAGCGTCAGGAAAAAGTGTCTCTCCATTCAACCTGAATTTCCTGGACTTGCTTCAATAACTGTGAGTCAATAAAACTATATATTCTGTGGTCAAGCTGAAAAGTTGTTGCTACACTTCAATAAATATATTTTTATTATTAATAATGGTGTCACGATTATCTTTACTAAACTTGAGGCAGACTTGAAGAACTCCAAAACATAATTATTTAAGGATTGGAATCCTCTGAATAAGTTAAGCATTCTTTGATGCTGCATTCCTACTACTTTTAATAAGTGATATAAAGTAGGGTGTACAAAGTGGTGTAAATATTGCTTAGTATCAATCCCCAGCAATTGAGAAGTTTGATATAAATCTCTCATCGTAGAGAGTACAGAATTAGTCCAAGATCAAGTAGAATGGATTCCAGAAATTAGAACCCCATCAAGCATCTGATTAATGATGTTTATTATAAACCTCAAGCTGTATTTTAAAATTCGTAATAAAGCTTAAATTGGGACCATAAATTTCTAAGTTAGAACGGAGTTCCAACGTAGAAGGTATCCTTGGTAATTCAGTTCTAATGGAATGGACCCATCATAAAATACTGCTTTGCTCATGGTCTTGAGACTCTTCAGGCTAAAAAGGATAAACCATCTTAGTGATTGAGGTTTTCACAAGAGATTAACTCAGAGAGCCCACTGTAGGGAGCACCACTTTTCAAAGAAATGAATTGCACTTCCAAAAAGATAGTTAAGCCTTGAAGTTACTTTATGGAATCTCCAAAAGATATGAAAGATAATAAGTATAAGGTCATATATAGACATATCTTTTATTATCAAAAGGATTGAATATTTATAGGTTTTTAAGTAGTTTGAGGTTTATCAGATCTTTTTAATTGCTGAGCAATTAAATATTCTGATATCACCTGATTGGGATAAGCATGATAGTTCTAGTTAAACTTGATAATACTAGATTCATTGAGTTCCACCTCTGATATTATTTGTGGAATATCTGGGATAAAAGTTTCAGGAATGAAAGAATTCAGCGAAATCCTGACACTTAGCTCAGGGAATTTAAATAAATGTAGCACTCAAAAAATTACAGTTGGGATAGTTAAAATGCCAACTAATTACTGCTAAACCTACTTATAACTAGTTTTATGCTGGCACGTGGACAAGATAGTTATTAAAATATTATAAACAGTGATAGAAAACCAGGGTTGTTGGCTAAGGTAATTAAGGTACTAGGAAATTGAGAGTTGCACAAGCAGGGATTAAGATATGATCTTGTTCATAATTATTAGTAGTTGAGTGTGACAGGGTGTTATAATCATTACAAAACTAATAATTAAAATTAAAACTACACATATAAAAATGTAGGCAAAGGGGCAATGTAATACATAGTAGATCGATCCTATGAATTGACATCACATAGAGATCCAATAAATTAAATCTCTTGTCTACCATAATAAATCAAATATATATAAGCTTATAGGACGATTGTTCAAACCAATTGCAACAGGCAAAGAGCTGAATTTCAACTTAGGCATCAACAGTGTCAGGTGGCAGTTTAGTTTTGGGCCTATAATTTAGTATTCTATGTGACAAATGGAGGTAGGATACTCAAGGAGACATGAACACTTCTTGAGAGCCCATTTTCTTTTTGAATGGGGTTTAAATAGTAGTTGTCTGAGATATGCCATAAGGTAGAGATATTGTTCCTTATAACTAACTATACAAATTAGATTCTCCCATTAGTTGTACTTCAATGAATAATTTATAACTACTGATTTCAAAGGCTATACAGGAGAAGTGATTAGAAGATTCCCACCATATTGGTAAACCTGTGTAAGCCCCAATAGCTTTAGCATGATGACTCCTGCTGTTCTATATTCATCCTCATGGATTAAATCAGAAGATATTTTATTTATTAAAGTTGGGAGGGAAAACGTTAACTGGGAAGCCAGTGTCAAATCTAGCCAAAACTTTTAACTTTTGTACTATATTATTTATACATTGGAAGATCCAAGCTGGGAGTTAACTGCTAGAAGGCAGTTGGAAAGAATTTGCAGTAATACCAGCTGAGGTTTTTGTATATGCTAAACTCAGAGGTCTTCAACTTTCTTAAAAGTTTTGTTAGTAGACTCAGCATTCACTAGTAGAGCTGATTGTAATACCTTCTTAGGTAGATGTCCAATTTAAGAATAAGAGAGATTTAAGTCTCTATTGCTAGTGTAGAAGTGGGCACGTTAACTTCAATGGGGGCGGCTGATGCAAAATAGCTGGAAGTATTAAGCATAAACTGGTATTTTGAGGTGCATAAGATTAATCAGCATACCCCTTGGGTTGGGACCATCTAGTACTAAAAAAAAGATCAATCAGCATAGGAAGCATCTTGCCCTAAGCTGACTAATATTTTTCTTTGTTCTGAGGGTGACAAAAGCAGCTATACATGATTAGATTGGTATGTTGCAATTGATGCAGAACTTATTTTGGGTAGAAGTTTCAGGAGGCGTCAAAGCCAAGATGTGGAGTTTGATTTTGGGTGCAGAAGAGGAGGTCAGGAAGTTCTCTAGATATTATAAGGAACCTTCATAGTGGTTCCTTAATGTACAGAAGTGAGGTAAGGTTGTGCTTAACAGAATTGAGGTACAGCTGGATAATGAGCATGGATTGGAAAGCAGATACTGCACCAATGATGAAATTTAATAAGGTAAGTCAATTCCCCAAATTAAGTTTGAGCATTGGTATAGAACCAATGATCAATCTTGTTAGTAGATTCTCCTTGTTTTTAGCTACGTTTCATGAAAGCCTGTTTTTTAATTAGCCAAAGTTAAATCACTCCTAATTCTTTATTTAACGTGGCCTTGGCACTGGTCCAAGTGCGGCAATTCATTTATGTGGGACCATAATGTCTTGGGCAACCATTATGAGGCAAATGAATAAATGCTTGAACTTTTGATAATAGTTGTCCTCCACCAGAGCGCTCTTGTAACAGTAATGTAAGGAAAAGATGTTTTTATCCCAAAACATACTTTTCTTTAAAAAGCGGGTTATATGCATTGTCCAGAGAGTTTGTTTGATTAAATACATGAATAAGTGCAGAAGGAATAAATTTGACCTTATAGATTTGGTGTCAGAAATATTTTTGGGTAGAATGGAATCCATTAGATGGCGCAAGTCATTCACATTTCAATAACAAGGTCAATTTGATTGTGGGAAGTATGAAGTGCAGTCTTGTAGATGAGCATTTGTTTTAACCGTCTAAACTCATTTATTGTCTTTGTGTTGTTCCATTAAGCTTTAACTTACATTTTTTGATCGCAATGATTCACTGCTCCAACCCTTGCTTAAAGACAGGTAATGCTACTAAGGCTTTAATGTGACCATAAAATGTGCAGATAGAGAGACTTCAGCATTTAAAAGTACCCCATTTCAGGAGAGTTAATATTCTTAGAAACGCGTCCTAACTGGGCATTAAGCAGATGAACCTGCTGCAACGTGGAGTTGAGTCTATCTTCTAGAATCCCTATTCTATTACTGGGCTTAAGAGGCCTATGATGCCAAGAAGGCCAGGGGGTCAGTTATACTCAGAATACCAGGGCGTCAGGTGCACCAGGGCTCACAGGGGTCCAGAATCACCAGGCGTTTCTGGTGGACCAAAAATTTATTTTTACTTAATACTTCCTAAGTTTGATGATTTAGTTCTTAATAGAATTAATTTTCTCCACTGGGAATTCTCTTAGGGTGGTAGTATGAATTTTAATTCAGCTGTTTTGATTCCATTTTGAGTTTGGATAGCGACTTTCAGATCACTAAAGTGTGTAGAAAGTTCAGAATATATATATCTAATCACTTTTTCATTGAGACGATTTATATGAAACTGTACGTTATTCAGGAGTTGCCAATTTTTGAGTAATTCACTCTGATTCTCTCACTAAAAGTGAAGTCAGAGTTATAAAATTCTATAAGTTTATTATGTAAAGCTTCTGATAAGTTAAGGTGACAGAGTAGCTCATGATAGTTCTTGACACCTGCAACATAATGGTATAGGGTTAAGTGGACAGATTGATGCAAGTTGCGCTCAGTATGTTCTACTCCAACTCAATTAAATTGAGGAGTAGTAGAAGAGAATAGATTTATCATCTAAGTCAGCACGGCTAATGCTTATCCTTAATTAGCTCATTCACCCAGGATAAAGGCCCTGGTGATAAGGAGTTAAACAAAATCTAAGAAGTCCAAAAAGCTGAAGATGTTAATGTTCAGATGGAGTGATAAAGTAAACCTCCATAAAAACTGGTATTATAAGATTTCATGATGCAACAGAAAGTTATTAAGAATTTTTGCTAACTTCTCACTCACTGAAATGAAGGGCTTCAGCGGGAGGATTCTAAGGTAGAGTTACTTTTGCCCATGGCAGTTGTCAAGGTTCACTGGGACTTGTGGGATACTTGTCAGGGAGCATCAGATTTTTTTAGGATAGAAGGAAAGATTCTGACTTCCCAGGTAGAATTTCAGGGTTCCAAATAGCCCAATTTAAGGAATTTCAAATAGGTGTTAGATTGAAGATGAGATTGTCCTTGATATCAAAATACCTTGGTTTTAGCTAAATATTATCATGAAAACCAAAATATGTGTAAGTTTCATAACGATCATTTTTCTGAAGAGATCCATATTTATAAGGGCTATGAAAACAATCTTCAGGTAAATTTTGGTGACTTCTAAGACAAAAAACTTCGCCTAACTTGTTCTCCTCTTGTTTGGAAGGCTTCCCATGATCTTTCAAAGTATTGGTAATCAATCCCTTTATCTAGGATTGAGTTACAATCGCTATGGGGATCTTTTTTTCTTATCACAAGTTTGATTATCTAATCAGACCTTTGCCCTTATCAGGGATTGTTCTTAAAGGTAAGTCAGAGATAAACTCTTTGGTTATCCTGTGATACAGAAAAATACTAATGAATAGCTGGGCTGTCCCCACAACTGTAGCGTTAGTAATTGTGGGGGTTAAGTGACACATCATTATATACTTAGCCACCACTACCAACAATGCATTGCAACTATGATATTTTTCAGCTCTGTTAAGATTAATAAACTGACTCTCAGGTCATATAAATTTTCAAATGCTCTAAATGGCCTTCAGGTTTCCATTATGACTTTGGTTTGGACACAAATTTTGCAAACAGCCAAATACATCTCCACATCTCCACTCATAATTGGCTAATGGTAGTTTGCATAGTTTGTGTCATCTTTGTTTCAATTTGGTCTAACCAATAATCTTAATGAATAAATTAATTTATGTAACTTTATTGAAAGATATAAAAATTAAAGCTTTTGATTAATTAAATCACCGCATGCTGGTGTCATTTTGTAACATTTGTTAAATATCATTCTATCACCTAAAAGCCTCCATTTCTCATAATTACTATGATCAAATTCTTACTCCTTTCTGGTGCAACTCTTAAATCCTTTAAAATTATAGCATTGCTCCGTGACACTAATTTTGTATCGCCACTATTGTCAACTATCTTGCTCCAAGTCTGCATAAACTCATTCTTTTTAGGTTCATTATTACTTGCTTCAGCCATTTGACTGTGTCTTTGCAGTAATTATCCAAAAATTCTTATGTAAATGCCCAAGTCATAAGCATTTAGTTCTCTAATAAGTATAAATTATTAGCAACTATTCTGCAATTTTCAAGTACTGATCAATTAACAATAATTTTCACTAATGAGACTCTGGTAATGAGAGATTATATCAATAAGGGATTGTTATTTGGAATGAAATTTTGTTCTAAATGTAGCTACTGAAGCCTACCCCAATCAATATTACACAAGAGCACCAATTTATTGTTATTAATATTATAGTGTGTTTATCTTTTTAGTTTAAAAAATTAATCTATGATTAATAAATTTTTCTGCTGTTTTTTTCCAAAGTCACTTTCTCATATAGTACCTTGATTATTAAGCACAGCCCAACCTGTGCCAAAAATATGAGGCTGTAGCACTATTTTCAGCATTTTGGTGCTCAATACAGGGAGCACAATATATACCATGGCTTAATGTTAAGTCAAAGAGTTATAATGAGGATATGTTGTCCTCTGTTCAGCGCAATCTATTGATGCTGAAGTGGCTGACCCTGAAGCCCATCACTATCATGTTTAATCCCTTCATCACCCTAGTGGCAAAATGAACAGCAAACTTGACTAATTCTCCAATACTTGGTTAACTTATGATCTACAAGTTCCTGCTATAGAAAACAATACCCAAGCTCACAACGCTGCTGTTGGGATTTTTGCCCATATTCCCAGCTGAATAGATTATCAGGGGCTGCTAGGGGATACTTCCCTATAGAGAAGTGAATTGGATATCAGTTGACCCTGATTTCAGGGTAACAATGTTTGGGGGATTTTAGGAAATTCGCCTGGGTCATATCCACTGGGGATCAATATGGGTGAATGATTAAGATCTAGTTGGGCAGAGGTGCCAACAACATAGGGGCTTCTGATAGTTGATCAATAATTACCTATCAGGTGTACTAATTTGGATTGGTTGGGTTTCATCACTGACTGATTGGGAATTTAAGGATCAAGTTACAAGGCGAGTGATGCTGCCTATAACTAGCAAATCAATCAGTTGGTTTGTGACATGCTTTAATGGATAGTGAGTCCCATTACCTAAGCAGTTCACTTGCCAAATATGGTTGGTTTGCTGGGATTGAGAGAAAAATGTTAGGGACACGTTTTCTGGCTCTTTTCACCTTAGGTCCTGAGGATGTCCAATGATGAAAATCCTAGCCAGGATGGTGAGACCATTGCTGATGAGATGACAATGTATAATTCAATGGCAACAGCTGCCGTTTCATCAATGAGGTGCCAACTGAGGGTTGATCATCAAATTCCCACTATGAATTTCCCTAAGAATGCACTTAATAAAAACACTTTACAAATAAACTTTACCATTCTATTTTTCTTCAAAAATTGTTTTTGTGTGCTTTAATTGGGAGACTCTTTAGGATAAAGAGTAAGGATCTGAGCATGGATCAAGAAGAGAAGCTGAATCAGGGAATGCTGCCAACTGTGTGTCACCAGAGAGAAGCAGTAAACGAGGATCTGAGTGTGGATCAAATTAGGTGATATAAGGGAAAATTCCCTATTGAGGACATCTTAATCTTTTTGAGGAGAAATACTGGTCAAGCGTTGGACTCAATAATGGTCTCCATACTATTATCAAATGGATACATATTACTATCAGATAACGTGGAGAATTCACAACACCAAACCTGTGCAGTTAATTAATTTAAAGGTTTTCAGCTGAGAATAATCAAGAAGCCCTTAAATTTTAACAGTTAGCGTTCACTACAGGGATAAAAGTTGGGTAAGATACTAGGGCACAATGTCATATAAAGAAGTACTCAATTTAAGCAATGGGTTACTAGGGAAAGTAACGTCATTGAATAATGAACGTGAAGTGGATTACGTTCAATTGCATTCACTCAGCTCAGACGTGGAGCTACGAGTGAAGCCAATCAAATAAGATACTCAAGATTCAGGAAAAGGAATTCATCCTAGATATGGAGCTTTCCAATGCTGCAAGGAAACCTGTTCCACCTGGAATCTACCTAAGATGAAGATGATTAGCAGGGCCAACTTGGGTTGAAATTGGGTCCACTTGAAATAGTCGCAAGGTTCAGAAGAGCTAACTAAGGTTGAAATTGGCTTTGCTTGAAATAGTCCTGAGTATTGAGATGTTAGATGAGACACTAGATGAGATATTGGATGAGTTGGTATGGAAAATTAATCAATTTGGAGTATTGTATTACATTATCAATGAAGAGTACAAGGTCAAAACAGGAAACAATTGATCCAAGATAGTGGAGAGAATCGTTTGACCCAATATTATTCAATTATCAAGGAAGAAAATGCTGGAGACAAGGATCATCAATTCAAGACAAAATTGTATGAAGCTAAAGTTACTAAATCAAGATGAGTGATTAAGGAATTGTTTCCAGATTCTCAGTGGATTTACTTTTAATGTTTTCGGATGGCAATGAATGTCAAAAATCCTTTTTAAGAAAAAAATCATAAATAAACGAAACTGTTGACTAATAAGAGATTTACAATTGTGGAGATACAAAGTCTTGTAACAGTTACTGAAATACAAAATGAAATTAGGACCTGCTGGACAAATGACAAGTCTGGATTAAAGGTCTAATTAATGAACCATTTACAAGCATCGCCAAAATCAGAAAGTGTTGCCTATATGTGAAGAAGTAGCGCTGCTGGGCATATAGTGAAAAAGTTCAATACTAAAAAATTGGAAGTATTAGACTTAAAAGAAATTAATTACAATGTTCCCAGAGGACCACTAAACCATTAAAATGGTCAAGTCCTAAGATTTTGGTCAAGTCTTAAAAGAGGATCACTGAACCAAATAGATGGTTGAATATTAAGAGAATAAGATTTTGAACTATAAAAACTGGTAGGTCAGAGTCTACTTAGGAACCAGTTTGGATGAAGGGGAAAAGAAGGATCTCTGAACCTAATTGTAGGTTAAAAGTCCCATTGCAAAAGAAAAGTACAAAAAATAGATAAAACATTTAAAATATGTAAATTGATTTTATTGGTCCATGAATTTTGGACTTATGATGAAGTGAGTTTGCTGGCATGAGTTGCTAAGAGAATCAACCTATTGGTCAATGCAGAGCAACTCGCTGATCTGACTGGCAGACAGCAGGAGGAGGTGCTCAAATTATTCAACAAGTATCAGGAAGTATTTGCTCAGGATGACCACAATTTGGGTTGCATGAGAGAGGTAATCCACAAGGTTGATACTGGGGAAAATTTGCCAATCATAATGAGACCAATTTGATGGTCAAAGGTGGCCAAAGCAGTAGTAGAGGAAGAAATCAACAAACTAGTGAAGCATGGGCTTCTTGTTCCGTTGTCAAGTCCCTGGGCAAGCACTGTCCTTATCGTGAAGAAGAAGGATGGCTCTAATAAGGTGGGAATTGATTATCAGAAGCTGAATAAGATTATGAAGAAGGATTTGTATCCACTACCAAGAATTGATGATGCGCTAAATCATTTGGGAGAAGCAAAGTAATTCTCCACAACGGATTTAATATCAGTATATGGCAAATCAATTTGACAAAAGAAGACCAAGAGAAATGTGATTATCACCATGCAGGGGCTTTACCAATCAATGAGGATGCCCCAGGGTCTGTGCAATGCGCCTGCAATGTTCCAGAGGGCCATGGACGCCATACTAAATGACTTGAAGTTGTTATGTGTCCTGGTGTACTTGGACAATATAAATGTGTACAGTAGGACATTTATGCCCATTTTTAACTTTTGGAGGAAGTGTTTAAGCAACTATCCGCGGCTAACCTAAAGATTAAGCTGAGGAAGTGCCACTTCTTTAAGAAAGAGTTAGAATATTGGGATTCATAATCAACTCTATTGGACTGCAGCCTCAAGCTTAGAAGATATAAGCCATAGATTGAATGGCTGTACTGAAGATTTTCTGAGATATCCAAGTGTTCCTTAGAAATGGTCAGATACTATAGAAGTTTTATTTGGGATTTTGCAAGGATCTCTGAGCCCTTCTTCATTTACTGAAGGATCCAAAAAAGGATTTGTTTGGAGTGAAGAGGCCCAGAAATCCTTTGATTAATTATGCCAATATTTTGGAAAAACTCCATTTTTTAAATACCTGAATTATAATTGAGAATTTATAATACAAACCAATGCTTTGTTGATGGCAATTGGCGCCATATTGAGTCAAGTAGATGACCTTGGGATGAACATCTGGTGGCATATGTGAGCCAGACACTTTAACTGCTGAGATGAATTACACCATGACTGAGTGTGAATGCCTTGCAGTTATTTATGACTGTAAACAGTTTCAGGTGTATATCCATGTAACAAACTTCAAAGTGGTGACAGACCACTCCTTGATGCATTGGTTACACAATTTATGAGAACCAAAATGATGACTGGCCCAATGGGCACTAAAGCTACAGGCTTATGATTATGAGATAGTCTACCAAGCTGGGGCTTCTTATCAGAATGCAGATGGCTTATTGCGGTTACCAATGGTCCAGGTGGTATACCAGCAGGCGGATGAGCTATTATAGAGAATGGTCAGCGGAGAAATTGGAAATGAGCCCTGAGAAATCCAAGGTGCACTTCAAAAAGTGATGGAAAACACCAAGACCATGGATGGACAAGTTTTCAAGATGATTAATGGAAGTGATTACTATTCCCAAAGCTGTCAGAACGAGTGGCTATCGTTCAATCTGCTTATAAGGTTTTCAGGCACAGAGGCCTGAGAAAAAAATGATCATTTTTGCCAGTATTACTACTGGGAGTTCATTAACTATGATGTCGCAGACTATCTGGCTTGTTGTGTGGAATGCCAGTTGCACAAGCCACATAAAAACATGACTGGACACTGACTGGTCTGCCCTGGATTTTCTTAGCATACAGTGTCCATTGATGTGATGGGACCACTGAAAATGAGCACAGAGGGAGTCAAGTATATTATAGTTGTTATTGATCATCTATTGAGATGGGTTGAGACAAAGGTCCAGGCGAAAGTGGATGCTACCAGCACCGCAAAGTTTATCCTGGATCAATTAGTATACTGACATGGATGCCCGCAGGTCCTGCTGAGTGACAATAGGACAAACTTCACATCTCATGTGATCTTGCGGTTAAATGAGATAGTGGGGATCCAAGGAATCATTTATGTACCCCACCAGCTGGAGACAAATGGACTGGTGGAATGAGTTAATGGAACTCTGTCCACGACGCTGAGGAAGGCGGCTGCAGGAAGAACTTCTGCGTGGGAAACATACCAGAGTTTGGTAACGTTTGCCTACAATATCAGGCATCATACGTCGATGGGAAAAACGCCATTTAAATTGCTATATATGGGAGGAAGGCCACGTTGCCGCCAATTTTATATTTGGTGGTGGAACCAACATCAGGGATGGGTGCCAAGCAGTAACTGAACTTATTGACGAATATCTTGATTAAAATGCAATTTCAAGCATTTGATACAACTTTGAATAGCAGGATACAAGCAAAAATGATGGACAATAAGAACTGACCAGCCTTATCAGAATACTGAATAAGTAAAAGTGTTGCCTATTGCAATATGCATGGTTTCAGGAGAAGAAACAAATTGGATGCATTGTAGTCAGGTCCATTTAAGATTATTGCCAAGACAGTGATGGATGCCTACTCCATCAAGAACCTCTTGGATGGAAGGGTAGTAAATCAAACAATGCTAACTATTTGAAGCAATAGATTGATGAAAAAAAAAAAAAAAGTTCTCAAAGGACCACTGAATCATTAAGTTGTTTATGTACTAATGATTAGGTCAAGTCTGAAAAAAGGTACTCTGAACCAATCTAGATGGTTAAGCCTTAAAAAAGTAAGATCTTTGAACCATAGAAAACTGATAGGTCTAAGAATACCTAGGATCCAGTTTAGGGGAAAAAGATGGACCGCTGAACTGAAAGAAGGTCAAGTCCCATGGAAAAAAGAAGAAAAATAAAAAATTGATAAAGGTATTGAAAAAAGATGATCTAACTTGCTTAGAAAAAACCAATATATTTTTATAATTTTTATTTTTTTATTAATTATCATCAATTTGGGGATAATCCGCCTATGTCACCTCTTAGGGGAGGGAGGATTGATCGCAGTAGGAGTGAATAACCCATCAAATTCTATGTGAGATTGTATGTTAGTGAGGGCTAAACCTACATGAACTAAGTTCTTTGAGTGGACACAGATCTCTGCGAGAAAGTGACTAGGAAAAGGGAAATTGAGATGTTGAAAGAAGCCAAATGTGATACCCCAGAGCGGGGAGGGGGAAGCAAAAGTACAGGAAGAGGCATTCAGTGAATAACCTCGAGTAATCATAATATGGTACAGGAGCCAGAAGATTAGTCTTGGGTGCTTGCTGATGGGCTTTGTCAAGAACATTGGACAATTGGGCTGGCAACAAACAAGGGATACTAGATGGGGGTTGCTGAATCATGCCCCCTATCAAAGCCATCAGTGGAAGATACCAATGGGATGTGCCAGAAATGAGATAGTCGTGCAAGGAGTGAATGGCATCCTACAAGTGACAACTATGAGCTTCTTGGAAGCTGAAGCAGCAAGAGAGTTGAAACCCAGGAGAGGCTGAAAGCTTTGTGGCCCAACTTCAAAGAACTTGGCTGGCAAAGCAAAGAGCATAAGTTGTGATATCCCAATCTAGGATGTTCTCAAGATTATAAGAATAAAGCACTATGGATAAAGCCTCGGTGACTTGGGCCCTTAATTCTGCATAAGGGAGCTTGAAATGAATGATGTTGCTGATGGTGAGTTTGGTGGCCAAGACAGCTGGCTTGTAGTATTGACTGAGTTGGAAGAGGAACTCTGAGAGCAAGTTTGACTCAGCAAGGAAGGAAAGATCAAGAGCAAAGGGCATTATTTCAGGAGCATCAATGATGTTAGGCGCATCTGCAAAAAGGATCTGAATCCAGGAGAGTTTCAAAATCTAACTCTGGAACCAACGACAGAGGAAGGATTAGCCATAAGTCATTTGAGACAATCGCTAGCCTGGTTTCAGAGGTGTTGGTTACCATTTCTGGTAATTTCACGGAAGGACTATCCACTGGTGCCAGACTAGGTGTATAAGTCCTGGAAGGACTTTAGAAGAGGTTCCTAATGCAGCCCAACTCATCTTCTGGAAGAGCTGAAGATCTTGATTAGACAAACTGTTGAGCAGCTGTTAGTACCATGACTCAGAATTTGATATATGAGCTGGACAAGAGAATGGATGTCAGACTTATATGATAGTCGACATTATGCACTCTGAAATCAATTAAGTTCCAATTTCAGAGAAATTAATTTCAAAATTAATGGGATAAGCTCTCCAGAGAAGAATTAAGAATGATATGAGCCAAGAGGTTATGAGAAGAAAATAACAAGGGCGAACATAAATGAGCATTCTTAATTGGGCTACAAAACCAACATCAACAGCAAGAGTCTCCTTTTGAGGATGAGGAGAAAATCAGGAAATCGAGGACGCTGGACCAAGAATCCTAAGTATGACAGTGGGTTATATTCCCTGACAGGGGGAAAACCAGATCTCAGGATCAATATTGTCACAAATAAATCAATATGGCCAGCATGTCAGAAGATTGTGGGGATTACGCTCTGAGTAGGTGGAAGAGAGGAGGAAGAGGATTAGAGCTGCATGCTGAAGGTCATCCCAAGCAGCGTTGAGTACTGGTGATTGTACTCCGCTTGAGCAAATGAAGTATTTGACTGAGTGTCTTAAGCTTTGTTCTCTTACCCCAGTCTTTTTCTCGGTGGAAATCTAGGCAAGAGGGGAGATGTGCTAGTATTTTTGCCCATATTCCCAGCTGGCTATATTAACAGGAATTGCTAGGGGATAATTCCCTAATGCAAGGTGATTTGGAAATTGGTTGACCCTGATTTTGGGGAAACTATGTTTAGGGGATTTTAGGTTATTCACCGGTCATATCCATCAGGGATCAATTCAAACAAATGCATAAGATTCCGTTGGGCAGAGTTGCTGACAAAATAGGGGCATCTGATATTTGATTAACTATCAGGTATACCAATTGGGATTAGTCAGGTTTCATCACTGACTGATCAGGAATTTAAGGAGTAAGTTGCGAGGTGAGTGATGCTGTCTGCAACTAACAAATCAATCAGCTGATTTGTGACCTGCCTTAATGGGTAACAAGTCCCATTACCTAAGCAGGTCGCTGGCCAAATATGGTTGGTTCACTTGAATTGATAGAAAAAATTTTAGTGTCATATTTTCTGAATCTTTCTGTTTTAGGTCTTGAGGATGTCCAACATTGGAATCCTACCCAGGATGGGAAAGACCATCACTGCTGAGATGAGGATGGGTGATTCAATGGCAACGGCTGCTGTTTCATTAAAGAGGTATCAGCTGAGGGTTGGGCGCTGAATCCCCCACTATAATTACCTAGAATTCACTAAAAAAACAGTACATAGTATAAAGTAGATATACCAGCTTAGTAAACTTTATTAGCATCCATTTGTTATAATCTTTCTCAGGGATATTATTGCTGTGTGTGATAATTGGGAGACTCTTTAAGGAAAAGAGTAAGGATCTGAGTGGAGATCCACAGAAGAAGTGAAATTAAATTGGGGATTGCTGCCAGCTGTATGTCAAACCAGAGAAATTGTAAACATGAATCTAAGAGATCAGGTTAGACAGTACAAGGGAATAATCCCTATTTCAAGACATAACAATTATTTTGAGCAGAAATACTGGCCAAGCGTTAAACCAAGATCTAATACTTCAATTCAACTACAGATAATAATCGTCATACTATTATCAAATGATCATATCAACTATTATACAATGTGGATGAATTGCACAAAACCCAAACCTGTGCAATTTATTAGTTTATATGGGTTATTGGCCAAAAATAATCATCATCTATAAATTTTTACACTAGGCTTACTTAAATTATAGCTCTGGTGCTTTTTTAAAAGTGTGGTTATGTCCTTGATACCCACTTTAGTATTTTTATTCTTTCTGTATCCCTAAAATTAATACTATAAATTTACTCTTGTATTGGCTCTTATAACATATTTACCTTTTTAAGTTTCTATATAATTGACTTATATTAATTTTAATGTCACTGTCTTTTTCAAACTTATCTTGTGTTTCCCATTATAAGCATTAAAGAAGTTATCACTCAATGTTATACTTTTTATTGAGCCTTAAAGGTGACAAAGCTATATTAAGGTATCTGTCATGAAAACGGCAGAAGAAGTTTAGACTGACCTGCCAGTCAGGATGTGTAATCACCCAAAAAGCAAGCCAGAATGCCAGAGGCATTGCAACACATATGACGTTGTATGGAGCCAGGCATTGGGAAATGATAAACCGTTGGTGTAGGGCAATAGTGAACAGCAACCCAAGAGCAACCCAAATAGAGACAGCCCCAGATACTGGAGGTCTTCCTACAGGGGGTGGTGCCACAGGTATAATTTCTACAAGGTCACTGATGGGCAGGTTTAATTCCACTGGGGAGACAAGGGGGCGGATCCTTGCTTAGAGATGGTGGATGTACGGCTACAAGATCCTAGTATATTGTTGCCAAATGTTTGTAATAACATGGTTTAATTGCCAGAAGCATCTAGCTTGCTATATCCAGTTGACAATGGTAGGGGCCATAGTGACCATCAGTACTGGTAAAGCCCATCCAGTATATGGACTGATGGGCCACCAGAGAAAAGCCATTGGGAATGAGGCCAGAAGGGTATAAAAAATCAAAATTGATGGTTTTTGGGGGCAAATTTTATTGTAAAGAAAGTGAATAAAATTGACCAACAATTTTCTCAGTGCAATGCAACTGATTAAATAGTGGTCAATTGATGTGGGAACAAGCTGGGATCAAGACCCTCAATTTTGACCTAACAGGTGAATTATTTGGGAATGGGGGCAGATAAGCTCACTGGGAACTGATATCAAAGAATTCAGCAGCAGGCTGAGTCACTGTTGGTTTGACCTCAAATGCCCAAACTGAGGCTTGACTGCATTTCCAACAGTTGGCGTGATGGCGTCTGGCCCAATGAGCAGCAGGAATCCCCAGGGCCACCCCACATAGGGGTGTTCCCAATTGGTCAGGAACAGGTTTGGGATACCCAACCCACCTGTGCCTGGTTGTGGTGCCATTCATTTAATAAAAAGTGTTGCATCAGCTGCAACACCCAATTTTTCAGAAGGGAGTTTTGAACTCTCGTTGATGGTGTCCAATGCTACTACCTGCACATTGGGGATCATCCCCAATAATTTTGAGAGGGGGTTAATTTTGACAATTGTGATGTTGGCCAAATCAAAACTGTCAGCAATTCTGGCCAATGAATCAATCTTTGTCCCTTTTTGACTATGTGGATTCCAATCACCAGGCTTGTTTCCACTCATTTTCAGACCAATTGACTTTATTTCAGCAATCTTGGTACAAATTTCCCTGATTAGATATACTAGTTCTGCTGAGGTAAGTGTGAGAACTGAGGGAGGGATCTGAAGAGGGAAGGCTGTTACCCAGCGCTTGTCTACCATGAGGGCAAGGTCACCCTGGGTAATGAGGGGTACAGCCACCCTCTTCAGTACCTTCTTACTTAGAAATGAGAAGAGGGCCTGATCAACACACAGGGGACATTCCCCAGGACTTATATTATCAACATCTTTGTATCTTGGCCTTCTGGGAACAAATCTTTCCTACCTAACAACTTTGGTACCTTAGGCCTGGAATTTATCCTTTATCTAATTATATAAAGAAAACACTTTTCCAGGTATAGTTTGGACTTTATAAGAGAATAAGGACTTTGGTGACCCTATTTATAATATCATAATAAAAAATTTCACTAAAATAGTAAATAGAAATATCAATATATATATAAGTAAAATTAACATAGAAGAATTAAAAATGATCCTAAATTCTGAAAACTATTTTTAATAATATCAAACTAAAAAAATATTTTTTACTAATTTGACCTTAGGATAGATTACCATATTAATTTTTAAGGAATAAAAGGGGAAATTTTTAGAAAGTTGGATAAAAATCTTAGAAACCTCTAACATAGTATCATAGGGAAGATTTTATACTTTGCATAGTTAATCCCTATATATGATTAAGAAGCTCATATATCTCTAATATAGCTATATTACTTCCTGGAAAGGTTCCACAGTGAATTGAACCAGGAAGGCAACTTTATCAGGCTTATACCTTTACTATTTTATTTGAGGTGGGCTGACCTGGGTACAATACCTCACCAATTAAGGGAAATCGAATGAATGGAAAGGAGGATAAAATCTGGAAAAACCTCCACACTCGGCGTATGATAGGCCAGGAACTCCATGGTCCGCCTTTGCTATCTCAGTTTAGGGCATTGGTGTGCAATGCCAACACAGTCATAATTGTCCCCTACCCAAAGTTCCAGTACCGGAATCGAACTCGGGGAGGCAGCGGCAGCGGTAGAGGTCCCTACTCTACCACTTGGGTATCCTCCCCTTACCCGTGCTTTCTACAGTGTTTAAAATTTATCAGATGATTCATATTGTTAAACCACTAAACTGCTTAGCTAAAACCATGAACATACCAAATCATCCAATAACCAACCGCTTCATAAAACCAAACTTATCGAAATTAAACAACCAAGATCACCAACCAGTTACCAATAACTAAACCCATTGAATATACCAAATCAACCAATCACCAACCGCTTTGTAAAACAACCTAAACTTATCGAAACAACCAAAATCACTAACGAATTACCAAAACCAATTAACTTATCGAACCAACCAATCACTAACTGCTTACTAAAACCATCAAGCTTATTAATCAACCCAAACCCACCAACCGCTTGGCAAAACCATTGAAACTATTGAATCAATCGAATATCAAACTGCTCAGCCGTAACTATATACCGATTTCCATTAAAAATACATAAAATTTCTAATTTTTACATATAAAACTTTTTATTTTACCATGAAAATTGAAAATCTGGCTTCGAAGTGCACACAGACCCCATCTCGTCCACCTATATCCGGATTTTCAAAACTCTACATGCTTTAGTTTTGGCTGAGTATTGCGCGCACACAGATACACACATGCTTTTATTATTATAGATTGCATAGCTAAGCTGGAATCTGAGAGCTGATGTAATTGAGTTGCGAGTTGTATGCAATTTCTGGGCATTTTGGTCAAACCGATCAAGGCATACAGAAATAGTATATTGAGAGATTTTTTAGAAAAAAATCAATTAGAACCATATTCAGAGGTTTTACACCATTAAAGTGGAAGATATAAAACAAGGGGTATTAAATTCCATGATATCCTATATGAATAATCATTTTTTACCTTTTGTGTATCCTAATATTTCTCTGCATTTCCCTCCTTTGAAATTTTCACAACACTTTGAAATGACATCTGTTTATAGGGTTTGATGGGTTTCATCCAGGTCTACTAAGATAAAATTGTTACTGGGTAATATTTCTGAAATTAAAGTTAGTCCTTCCCATTTTAGTAAAAAATGGTGCAACTCTGTACGATTGTTTTTCAGTGTAAATAGCACCAGTTTCCTAAAAAAAGCTTGGAACAGGTTTATATTCTTATTATAGTTACCCTAGCAGTAAAAACATATCACTACTATAAACCTATATGTAGGTTTAAATCTTGCAAATGGCTAGACTTGGTATGGTATATCTACCCCAAGGCCAACTCACCTTGAATACTAAAAGATGATGGTATAATAGTAAAGGTATAAGTGGGGAGGATACCCAAGTGGTAGAGTAGGGACCTCTACCGCTGCCTCCCCGAGTTCGATTCCGGTACTGGAACTTTGGGTAGGGGACAATTATGACTGTGTTGGCGTTGCGCACCAATGCCCCGAGCCGAGATAGCGAATAGCAAAGGCGGTCCATGGAGTTCCTGGCCTATCATACGCCACGCATGGAGGTTTTCCGGGTTTTATCCTCCTTTCCCATTTTCTTCACTTTCCCTCATCGGTGCGGTATCGTCCCCAGGTCGGCCCACCTCGAATAAAATTGTAGAAAGCACGGGTAGCTGGATATTATTTATTTTATCTTATTTATAACCTGTCTAAATTGGTTCCCCTAATTATTAAATACTTTGGCAAGTTACGTAGAAGTTGATTTAGTAGTTTGAAAGACGTCACGTACACATAATTTTAGGTATAGAGAGGTTTCGGGTAGCAGTTTGGTGTTATCTGAATGATTCAATAGGTTATTTTGTCTGGCTGAGCGTTTGATGGTTTTTGGTCGATTCGATAGGGCAGTTTAGTTTTGAGGGGTGATTACTTATTGGTTGATTTGATAATTTCAGTTAAGTTTGGCTGAGTGGTTGGTAGTTTTTGGTTGATTCGATTAAGCAATTGGATTTGGCTGAATGATTATTGTTTATCTATAATATAAAATCTAAATTAATCAATATGAAGTCTTGAAATTTTATAACCATAGCGAAGCACGGATATTAATGCTAGTAAAGCCTAAATCTCATGCGAATATACAGTTCTGTCCAATAGAAACGCTAACCATTAAGCGCTTGACAAATAATCATCAAAGTTTAGAAGCGGGCAACCGAGATGCTTGGCTAAACCAAAGTAAACCAAGCTTAAGCTTCATTTTGACCCAAAACATATGAGCTTAAATTTAAAATATAAAATGCTAGGTTACATTAAAATTTAACATCGCTCATCTTTGCGTGGAGACCACAAGTTTGCTATTTCTAGCGTTAGCCATGGCGGAAATAATTTCAGATGAGGATATAGAGGAAGCATCATCTCACTCAAGCTTAACTTATGCCCGAACCTTAGTTGAGATGAATGGGTATCGCTTACGCTCTAGAGAAATTTTACAGCTGATTGATAAGCTTCGAGATGAAGGCATCTCACATGAGATTGATCTCCCCATCATTGTATTTTGCGGTAATCAAAGTTCGGGGAAATCTAGCTTGATTGAGGCCATCAGTGCCATAAGGCTGCCGAGAGCCGCGGGGACTTGTACCCGTTGTGCGATGGAGGTTCGAATGATAGATTCGGATGAACCCTGGAGCTGCTGCGTTTTATTGCAATATAAATATACCAATTCTGGAGCTATCCTTAGAGAGCCCTATGAACTATTGTTTAAAGAAGATATATGTGACTTGTTTGAAGTCGAACTTGCTGTTAGGCGAGCTCAAAAGGCAATCCTTAATCCCAAAGCTAACCTTGAGAGATTCCAGACGTACAATTTTGAAGAAACTCACTCCGCAGCGGCAAAGGCTGAGTCCCAAAATGAGCTAAAGTTTACTGCCAATACGGTTCTGATAAAAATCAAAGGGTCTGGGTTTAATCTGACTTTAGTAGATTTGCCTGGAATTATACGCACCACAGAAAGGAGAGGAGAAAAACTATTAATCAAACTTGTTGAAGATATGGTTAAGTTTTATATCAAAAATCCGCGCTCGCTTATTGTCGCAACCATTTCATGCAAGGATGAAGTCGAAAATCAAGCGGTTTTGGCTTTGGCAAGTGAAGCCGACCCTGAAGGGGTTCGTACCATAGGAGTGCTTACCAAACCTGATACAATAGAAAGTGAATGTCACGAAAGCTGGCTTGAAATTTTAAGCGAAAAGCGCTTCGAGTTAAATCTGGGGTATTTTATTGTAAAGAATCCGGATAAGCAAGATTTGAGTAATAAAATAGATTTCCTTGACGCAAGGAATAAGGAGAAGAAGTTTTTTAATGACTGCGAACCATGGTCTAAATGCAGTTTGGCCTTGAAGTCGCGTATGGGAGTGGATAACTTGCGGAAGGATCTAAGCAAACATCTCACCGAAATGATTGAGAAAGGTCTTGGATCCATAAGAATGAAGATTAATGAATTACTGGACGATGCAAGAGCGCAGTTATCAGAGCTCCCAACACCATTTTCCAAGAGCCCAAAACTTGAAATTATAATTTTAGTTAAGAAGCTTGATGCTCGTCTAAAGGCGTTGGCCACTGCTAGCTCTCACGATAAGGATTTCTATCATAAAATTTCGGAACGATTTGCGCATTCAGTTACAATCTCTTTTTAACCCGCCCCGTTCTGGTTCTCCCAGTATCCAACAAGCCAAAAGGCTTCACGGCCTGCCCTAAGTTTGAAGAGTTTCTGGAGTTCGGCGAACCAGCGCATTCCTAATGAGTTTGGGGCAGAACGAGTTCAAAAGATAATCCAGGAGCAACGGGGACGGGAATTTAGTCAGTTTTTAAAGCACGAAGCTTTGCAAGAAATAATAAGGATATGTCAAACAGGTTGGGAAAGATTTACCTTGGATTGCCTCAAAGAAGTGGCGAGGGCGACAAAAAGGCCTTCGCCGAAGAAATTGACCAGCACTTTGGCAAGTGGCCGACTTTGGCCAGAAAGGTTCAGTTGGCGGTTGATAGCTTCATAACCCAGGTGACTAACATGACAACGCCCAAGGTGCTCGAATCTTGTAATATTGAAACCAGCTTTCCTATAACCTGGGATAGTCAGAGATCTGATGAGGTTGTTGCAAAGATCCATTTTTATTTAGAACAGGCTCTCAATCCCCTATCTACTGAGCAAAATACCGCCCCCAAGTTTAGATCCATCTACAGCTTATTTGATTTTGGAGATAGCATCTTAAACCTTAACAACAAACGGCCTCAAGTGCCCGGGTCACTTCATGAAAACGTCATCAAGATCATGGAGATGGCGCAAGCTTATTATTCCATTGCTAGATCAAGGTTTGGCGACAATATTCCTATGATCATTCATCACAATCTGGTTCATCAGCTTTCCGATGATACCGAATCATATCTATTTGAAGCTTTAGGGTTTACCAACGCAGCCTTTACCGATGACGATTGCTTAAAGTTGCTTGAAGAAAAACCGCACGTTTTGGCCAAACGTAAGGAATTGAACGCTAGAATTTCACACCTTGAAGAAATCCACTCCAAGGTTTTTTCTGAAAGTATTTCTGCTAATTTTTAACCTCAACCTGGGGCGATATTTTTGCCAAATGTCATTTGGTATTCTCTTCACTTTTCCTTGATTTTGAGAATCTATGCGAAAAATATTTAGCTATGTTTAGTAAAAATGTTCTAAAGTAGTGTCTTTAATTTGTAGATACAAAATACTGTTCAACAACTAGTATTGCTAAATATTTGTTATATTTTTTTAAACATCCGAAATATATTTAAGCAATCAAAGTTTCTGGAATAATTAGATTTTGATTATTTCTAATAGAGAGAAAAGTTTCCACATCTAGTTGCAGGTTTTTATAGTAGAGACATCAAAATAAGTTTCAAGGGTATTAAACACATCTAAACAAGATAGTTAAGATGACCGATTGTGTCTTTGTAAATATAATGGTAATATGCTAAAGAAAGCTAAACAAAAAACAAAATTCAGCCTTGTTCATCTTTACTTATAAATTTTATATCGGTTAACAATATGGCTTACTTTTTGTTTCTAAATCATATGAATCTCTACGCTTAAACCTATTCGATTTAGGCACTAAACAGCAAATTGGTTTGCAAAAGTTTCAACACTAATTTGCATGTTTAAAAGAAGCTTCCGCTCATTTGCAGCCATCTATAGCTAACAAGTTTTGTAAAAACCAAGCTCTATAGAATGATACTTGCTTGTCATTCGAAAAAAATCAATAAAGGCTGCAACTTTAAAAGAGTAAACTTGTCGTTTTAGTGTAGCAATAAGTGTTTTGCGAGAAAGTCATTCTATAAGTAAAATAAACCATGCTTAAATCTCTCAACTCTCTTTGGTTAGCTTTTTATAAACCTGCAAATGAGGTTTAAACATTAAATTCTCTTAGTAAGTTTCTTGAGCTGCAATAAAGTTTTAGTAGTTTTATGCCACAAATTTATTGATCTCACTTCAAATAGTAGTACAGCATAACCCAAGCTTTCTAACCTTCTTTCTTGGGTTCTTAGCCTTGAGTTCTCAACAGTTTGTCCGTTTGCCGCTAATTTTATCTATGCTGGTATATTTAATTGACAATAACCATATACATATAAGTAGAGAGTTTATTTGTTTATTTTTTGGTAATACAGGATTTTGTTTTCATGCCAGTCTGTTACAATTTATTAGATGTGATCATAAATTCAATTTCTGTAAGTTTTTATCAGATTTGATATATAGAATAAAAAGAGAACTTAGAGTTCGTTATTTTGAATTGAATTTTTTGAATTATATAGCCTAAATATAAAAGTAAGTTTTAATAGTCAAGAATTCGACCTAACAGCCTCTCTTACAAGAATAGTTTACTCCATAAACTGACTATAAGGGTTATGCTTTGCGATTTAAATTCTTGGCCAGAGGAGCTAAAGTAAATATGTTAAATTATATAATCTATATCCCTGGTCCAGCCAAACAACATTTAAGCCCAAAATTATATGCCTAGCCGGTCAGATATGTAAAAGGTTTCAAAAGGGTATATTTACCACTCTACAAGTCTGTTCTCTATCATCCATTTATTATAGCATATTTATATTAAAGTTTGCCCACCTTAAGTCATAATATTCTCTTTGTACTAAGTAGGTAAGATATGTATATATTGTTTAATCCTCAGGCCAACAGCCTTAGATAAGCTATAAAATATTTAGCTTGTTTGGTAAGTTTGATAGTATACCAGTTTATAAACTCAAAGTAGCTAGTTTAAATATAACGTAGAAGCATATATGGATCATACCTTATAGTGAGTTCTTAAGTAAATTGAAACATTAAAAATAAGGTATGGTCCTTTTTTGTAATTCTTATCTTGATAAATTAAAGTATAATTACTTTATTAGTTTCTTTTAAGAAACTTTGTCAGTAATATAATTTAGAAATTAGGTATAAAATAACCTTATATAAACCACTAACAAAATCTTGCCTTTCATTAACATATTAAGTTCATAAAAAAGCTATACTTATTTTTGCAAAATAGATGATCTAGTACTTTTAGGCTTAATACCTTGACCATTATTAGTAAATTACTTAAAAAGTTAATATGCAAGATGGCTAGAAATTTAGTAATTTTTGTAAAGTAAGATTGTACTAGTATAAATATAGTACAAGTGACTATTTTAGTTTTATGTTATGCAATTGTACATGAACACTGACATTTCTTAACTAAAAGCTAAATATATAGTATTATGGTACCTAAATCATGCATATGTCACATGAGTTTAGATTATAGAATTTACAATATGGGCATTGCTAATTGCATTTGATGCGCCATGGTGTTCATTAGCCCAGACTTTTAAATTTATAATACAAATAAAGCTATATCATTTTTTTAGTACTAGATGGTTAAAGCTATATCATTAGATCCACTTATACTTACTATATAGTATCATCTTTAAACTACTGATTTGAATATCAAGGCTAAATTATAAATTCTCACTATCAAGGCAGCATATCTAAAATGACAGCTTTATAAAGATGACAGAGCCATCTTAAAAAATGAAAAAATTATAAAGGGTCCTATTATAATAAATAGGTTAGCAAAAACATTATAGTTATCAGATAGTATATATAGATACATATAATATTTTTAATTTTATCAACAAACCCTGTGTTTAGCAGCAATGAATATACAAACAAAAAAGTTCCCCACAGGGTACTTATAGGCTTAAAAATTACAAAGTTTAATGTAATGGTTCTTTTCAATAAGATACAGATATTTTAAAAAGTAAAAGCTATGCATGAGATTAAAAACTGAAATGGCTCCAGACTCATACTCCTGAATTGGTATGCTACACCAATATCCAGATATCAGTTCCTTGACAATGATGAACAAAATTCTAACTAAAAGTAACATAACTCAACCGACATACATATTCCACAAACACTGTTGCTTAATAAAAATTACTTTTGGAATTCATTAAAGTACATGATAAAAGTAACAGAAAATAGTAAATATAGTTCTGTAGATTTCATCCCTGATAATAAGAAAAAAAAACCTCAAATTTAATTTGATTAAACGCATATATTTTTTGAGTTACATCTGTCATACTTATGCCCTATAAACCTTTCAATGGTTTTAAAAAATCATCTGTTTTCTTGGCCCTAAAATTTGGTAAAAATTTCTTAGCTGATATTTAACCTTTTTGTGATTATTTTTGTACTTGTCCATAATATAAACATTCAATAAATTTTGAAATATATGTATATAACCCTCATTTATTGGATATATATGCATTTTTAGATTTACACAAACCTCTATTTTTGGATGCATATAAGCATCAAATCGTTGAAAGGATTAATAAGATCCCAAAAACTATTTCAAACATTGCTTATCAATAGCTGTATAAATCTCTACATTCCACATCTTGTTGTTAAGTCATTATTTCCTATCACAGCTAGTTTCATAGTTCCTAGCATAAAGCATCTAAAATGAAGGTCTAGGATCATCACTCAAATAAGTGTCTAAAGGCCCCTTAAACTCATTAAAGACATCTTTAAGGTAATTGATAAGAAGTGAGTAGTGGCCTTTCTAGATAGACCATATTTTGCATCTTTAATTAAATTTGAAGGCTGGCTCCTTTAAGGCTACATAATTGTTATGCTATAGCTCCAGCAGAGTCTCCTAGTAGACTTTTGAGTCTTTAGGGAAATCTCTTGGTGGAATATTTATCACCAAGGACATCTCTGTTAATTTAAACGGTGAAATCTCTAGTAAAGACTAGAAAAAATTGCAATATAAACTGTGAATAGTTTTATTTAGAATTTGAAGATTTTATAAATTTAGTCAAAGTCTTGGATCAAGTAGGGTACAGTGATTTACAGAATGAAGCAGCAGAATGTGGAGGATTCCAGTGGCCACAATATTTTCTTATTGATACAGCAGATTGAGGAAAGTACCCTAGTAGTAGAGTATGGACATAATGACCACTGCCTCCTGAGTTTAATCCCAGTAGATGAACAAGGTAGGAGAAATTATGACTATGTTATTGTTGCACACCAATACCCCATACTGAGATAGCAAATAGCAAGGTGGCCATGGAGTTCCTGTTCTATCAGAATGCCGTCCATAGGGATTTTCCAGGATTTATCCTCCTTTTAAATCAATTTGATTACCCTTTAATTGGTCCAGTTCATCCTCAGGTTGGCCCACCTCATATAATATTAAAATTTGATTCAGCAGATTCAGATGCTCTCTGAAGGACAAGATCTCTATCAAGTATTTTAGCAGATTTCAGAAGGGATTTGGGTTTTTAGTTGATCACCTTAGAATTTATTGCTTGTTGAGATTTTAGTAGATTCTGCAGCAACATAACTCCCTTAAGTAATTTGAATTTATCCAGCATTCAAGATCCATTTGAACTCACATGAATCCCATCATTCCAAAAACCATCTCAGCCAAATAATCATGACATCATGAGGTCTACCACAAATACTTTTGATGATTCTTTATAAAGGACAGTAAGCAAAGGTTGAATTTGGAGATCAAAGCTGTATATATTAAAAGAACATATAAAATCATTGTTATAAATTTGGACAGTATTGTTAGGATCTGTCATATTGTTTGTATGAGTCAAACCCACTGAGCAACAGACAAACAATGTGGTGATTGTCAGTCCTACAGACACACTTTAAAATAAACTTAAAAATAGGAGCAATTGCCTAATTGATTCTTTATTTATTTTTAATAAATACAGTGACCTTACGCTGTCCCGTTTCTTCTCTACTGTTAACAACCTATCTCTCTCAATTGCCCATCTCACTTATATACAGCAGCTTCAGGTGATACTACTCTCTTGGCTTGGGCTATTCTATTCCATCAATTCTCCTCAAATTTGGCTTGTTATTCTCTAATCCTCTGTCACCCTAATTGTAGGCGATTTACTTTGTATTCATTGAATGTCAACATCGCCTTATTGCCTTATCACCTTATATAGAGGCGATCCAATAAAACCCATTATATCCAATAAAAGCTCATTATATCCCAATATTGCCTCATCTCGAGGCACTTGAATAATCATAACTGATATCATTTTTGGCGGATTCCACCCCTAGCTGTCCCACAATTATCGTCCAGTCATATTGGAATTGTGACATTACCCCCTCCTTGACTGAACAATAAGATTCTATTACTTGTAAGGTCATAGGAACTTAACATGTACTTGGTTAATGATCTGACCACTTGCAGGATCCTTGATGGTATATGCATCAACTCCAGTTTTCTCTATAACTTTGAACAGACCAATCCAAATACTGGCCAGCTTGTGTTTCATGCCTGAATCCATGTTGGTCATGGAAGAGAACCATATCACCTTCCTTGAATGGTGCCAGCCCAATATGACATGCCTGATCAGCGGCCTGATTCCTGATCTTCTTGGCTAAGCTGAAGGAATATGCTTCAGTTTGCAGTTTGATCAGAATGTTTGTGAGGTTAGTCAAATAGCGGTAGGGTTCCAGTCCACTGGTGTCTTCTATAAATAAGTAAAGTACCACTGGAAGAGCTGGGTGTTGGCCATATAGTAGTTGGAGGGGACTTTTCCCCATGGCGGAATGGTAATTAATGTTATAGGTGAACACATGGCAGTGGAAAGGAGAGAGCTCCAATCAGAAGGTTGATCCATTACTAATTTTTGTAGTATGTTCACCAGAGTTCCATTAACCCATTTGACCTTTCCATTGGATTTGGGGTGATATGGGGTCATCAGAACCCCGCGGATTCCCATAAGCTCATTCAGTTTGGATAGGATGTGTGAGGTGAAAGTTGGTTCCATTGTCAGTGAGAATAAACTGAGGGCAGCTGTGTCACTGAATAATGCATTCCATCATGAACCTGGCCACAGTAACTGCCCCCAAGTCTCATATTGCCCTCGCTTTAACCCACCAGGTCAAGTGGTTGATAGCCACAAGAATGTACTTACACTGGTTGGCTCCTGTTGGCAAGGGGCCAACAACATCAAGGAAAACTGTGTGCCAAGCAAAATGTGGTTTCACTAACCAATATGACATTGTACGGCAAAATGGCTTCTCCACTTGGCACTGATGGCAACAGGAAATAGTTTTGAGCACATCAAAGCTCATATTTTCCCAATAGTACTGGGGCATAACAACTCCATAGTCTTATGCACTCCACCATGCCTGACTGCCTTGTGCGCGCTCATAATGATTCCCAGTCATGCTGAGGGGCGTGGAAAATTCACCATAGAATCACTGATCCACTTGTACAGTTCCTCATTCCATTGAGAAGGTATTCATTTCACATCTCATTTAACACTTTGATCACTTGGGGCGGTTCATCATCATATTTTCCGCTGAGCATCTTATCATACATCACATCGCTGAGGTCCGCTGTCACTGCAATAGTCAGTAATCAAGATAAACAGTCAGCATTCTGATGCTTTACTCCTGGCTGATGGAGAATCTCAAAATCATAAGCCTGCAACTTAAGAGCCCATCGAGCCAAATGGCCTTCAGGTTCTTTGAGGTTCTGCAACCAGCGTAATGATGCATGATCTGTTATGACTTTAAACTTTACCCATGCAGATAGACTCTGAATTGCTTATATGCATAGATCACTTCTAAGCACTCCCACTCGGTCACAGTATAATTATGCTTGTGACAGTTCAGACTTCATCTACAGTACACTACCAGATGTTCCTCTCCCACATCATCTTTCTGAGAAAGTACAGCCCCAACAGCAGAGAGAGATGCATCCATCTGAATGATAAACTCCCAATTGAAGTTTGGATATTGTAACACCGGTGCACTGATCAATGCCATATGAAGTGTTTGAAAAGCGGATTGATGACGTTCAATCCATTTAAACACAGCATCCTTTTTTAACAAATCAAATAGTGGCCCCCCAATACAGCTAAAATTAGGGATAAAGCGCCGGTAGTAACTGACCATTCCCAATAATACCTGTATGTCTCACTTACTATTGGGCATAGTCATTTTGCTGATGGCCTCCACCTTAGCTGGCTGTGGTTTCAGCCCTTTAGAGTCTACCACAAACCCCAGGTATTCCAGCTGATCTTTGAAGAAGTTACATTTTCGAGGTTTAATTTTAATGTTTGCCTCAGTCAGCTGGCAGAATACTGCTTCTAGGTGGTTAAGATGCTCCAAAAAGGTTTGAGAGAAAACATTAATATTGTCAAGGTATACAAGGACACATGACAGTTTCAGGTCACCAAGAATAGTATCCATGGCTTGCTGAAACGTAGCTGGGGCAACGCACAGCCCTTGAGGCATCTACATCAGTTGGAAAAGGCCTTTGGAGGTGATTACAGCACATTTTTCTGTTCTGCCGGGGGTAACTCAATTTGCCAGTAACCTGATATCAAGTCCATCACAGAAAAATAATGGGCTCCCCCTAATTAGTCTAAAGCATCATCAATTCTTGGCAAAGGGTACAAATCCTTTTTTATAATACTGTTGAGCTTCCGGTAGTCTATTACTATGCAGTTGGTGCCATCCTTCTTTTTTACAATTAGAACAGGTGAAGCCCATGGGCTTTTGGATGGCTCAAGCATCCCTTGCTCTAGAAACTTGTCAATTTCATCAGTAACAATATCTTCCACTGCCTGCAATCAGCGGATCAGCTGAGACCTTATAGGAGGATGATCTCCTGTGTCTACTTGATGGACCACCCCCAAGCACACCCTAAGTCATGATAGTTTCAACAGCAAAAATCCTCTTATACTTCTGAAATAAAGCTATTGCTTGGTCTTTTTGTTCTTCCAATAGTCCTATTAAATTACTCCACAGTACCACCGTTAGTATGTTGGCAGGTGTCTCAGCCAGCAGACCAAATTCATCCAACGACCTGAAATCATGAACCTGACGGACCTCATCTATTGGAATCAGATGTAAATATGCTACAATTTGGTGTCAGCAGATTTGCATTGATTCACTCTGGAGGTTTGCTAACAAAACCTTAATCTCCCCATGTCCCAGAAGTATAATCCCTGGAGCCACATGCAGCTCAAACCATGTTTGATGATAGAGCCCAATGACTTCCCCATATAACCCACTAGGCACTTCCACCTCTAACTCAGAGTTCACTAGGACTTGATGGCCAGAAGGTATAGATATGGGCCCTGCCACTCAAAGAGGTATCCCTTGATATTTGTATATCTGCTGGGGAAGGGCCCAAGTCTTGCGCTTTAGTCAGTGATAGAGAACTGGCATCACCCTATCACTATAGGCAAGGTTGATATGGCTCATATGCACCGGATCCTTTGGTACTCCACTAGTGGTAAAGTAAATTGGGATCTGCTGACCCAGAATGATGAGGGTCTCCTCTGTCATATTAATGACAGCCCTGAAATGGCGCAGGAAAGCAGTCCCAATTAACAGGTCATAGTTTTCATTTGGCAGCACAATTGCTGGGGCTACAACAACAATGGACCCAAAGCGCAGAGGTAGCACACTGTAAGCCCCCTCAGAGACGGTGCTTACTGCTCCAGCAGTTCCATACACCATTTGATGGTCCACATCAGGTTTTAACGTCAACTTTGCCATCAATTTAGTGGAAACTATGTTGACTGGAGCACCAGTATCTATTATAGCGTGAACTCTATTTTTTGCTACAAAAATATCACAGTATGTACACTCAGAATAAGAAGAATATTGACTGTTTAATACATGAACATTTATGGGCTCTCTTTTTTCAAGAAAACTCATTATCCCCTCACCGACTTGGGGGTATTCTTTGACAATGGCATCTACCAGAAGGGCAACGTTTACTCCTTTCAGAGTTGGTGCATCCGCGGCAGAATCAAGTTTTTCTGAGGAAGCTTGATCAAGCATTTGACAGGCATACAGCTTCAGTTGTTTAGGGGACTCTTCTTTTACCGCCGCCTTGATTTGAGCTTGGGTTACTATGTTTACTCCTCCAACTGGCTACTGATATAAACTTCTGTCATCATACTGAGGGACTTTTTCAGGGTATACTACTATTGATTCAGGGACGTTTTGAGTGGGTATCTCAGATGTATAGGGTCCCATCCTTACTCCGCTCCATCTTTTCCCTAATAGTATTGATCTTGGTGTACATAGTTCACATGGCGGTTATGGCAGAATTTTGCCAAATGACCAGGGTGACTGCATTCATAGCAGTTAACCCCATAAGAGCCACGTCCTTGATTATTATAAAAGGGTCCAGACCAGAAAGTTTGAGGTTGTTCAGTGTAACCAGCCCCAGGTCAGTAAGCTGATTGTTGACAGTCAGCATAGCTAGGTCCTGGTCGATAACTGGGTTGCTGACAGTTTTCATGGCCAGCCCATTGTCACTGATCGTACTGTTGAGTATAATTCAGCTGAGGATGAGGCGCAGAGTTATAGAAATGCTGAGAATTACTAATAGGAGCTGGAGTCAAACAAGAGTATTCTCCTGAATAAGAGGGTGCAGTAGTGGCGGTAGTCTTCCATTCCATATTTGGCAGCGGAAAGTTAGGGGATACATGATGCAAAAACTGTACAATCTTGAGCAGAGGTACGTCATCATCCAGAAGTGGCAAAATGACATTATGAAGTTTGTGATATGGCTTCACTGTGGAGGTCATGGAAATGCACACGTCAGCTTCTGCTAAGTACCCTGCTCCAATCAGCACATGGGCTTCTGTTGTGAATTGATCAGCGAACTCCAGGAGAGTCTCATTTTGATGGAATCTGATCATTAAGAATTCTGCTTTTCGCTGTGACATCTTTGAAGTACCCCCAAACAGGCGGAGTATGGTATCCTTTACATCCTTATAGGTGACAGAGCTACTTGGGAGGTAACAGGTGACCTGATTGGTGCTTCTGACATCCAAGGCAGATATTAACAACTTAGCCTTCCATCTATCAGATGCGCCTTCCACTGCAAACTCAAACCGTTTGAAGAACCCAAGAATGTTCCTGTTGCAGTCAAATGGAGGTAGTTTTTCAATATTAACCTCCTCATCCCATTCACGGGGTTTGGGCTATACTGAGGAATGGGTCGAGATCTAAAAGCAGTTTCTTGATGAGGAGCTGGATTAATGGAATTTGGGATGTCCACCGCTTCAGGGGTAGTGTGACCTTCTGCCATGGGCGGTACCACCATTACTTGAGGGAAGTATCATTCCAACTCATATTTGTATCTGGTACTACCATCCTGGGTGTAGTAGCTCTGACCAGCGTCATATTCTTCCTCATATGATGACCCTTCTTGATGGTCATCCTTGTCCCAGCAAGAAGACTGATAGGTATTGGTCAATCTTTTTTCTGCACACTGCAGCCATTTGGTGGTATCATTCAATCAGTTGGAGAGTTTTTTGTTTATTTTCCCAAGATTTGAATTTGGCTAAACGTACTATCAAGTTGGTGCATGACAGCATCTTGTTCTTGAAGAAGTTCATCTTGTTTTTTGAGCACCGCGTCTAAGGTAAGTTTGAGTTCCTCATATCCAGCTGGTGTGGTATTCTGTGAAGATTACCCAACAACACAGCTTGTGTAAGGCATGGCTGGTGACTGGAGTTTTGGAGTGTTAAGTGGTTGGTCATTGGGCCCCCTGTAATGAGCACCACTGTTATAAATTTGGATTGTATAATTAGGATCCATTGTGTTGTTCATACAGGTCGAACCCACTGAGCAACAGACAGATGATGTGGGGATTGTTGGTCCTTCGGACACACTTGAAAATATACTTAAAAAATAGGAGCAAATGTCCCAATTGATTATTTAAGTATTTTTTTTTAAATACAGCAACCTTTTGCTGTCTCATTTCTTCTCTACTATTAACAACTTACCTCTCTCAATTGCCCATCTCACTTATATACAGCGGCTTCAGGTGATACTGCTCTCATGACTTGGGCTATTCTATTCCGCTTATTCTCCTCAAATTCAGCTTGTTATTCTCTAATCCTCTGTCACCCTAATTGTAGGCGATTTACTTTGTATTTATTAAATGTTGACATCACCTTATTGCCTTATTGCCTTATATAGAGGCAATACAAAAAACCCGTTATATCCAATAAAAACCTATTATATCTTAATATTGCCTCATCTTGAGGCACTCAAATAATCATAAATGATATCATTTTTGGTGGATTCCGCCCTAGCTGTCCCATAATTATCATCCAGTCATATCAGAATTATGACAATCATCCTTGAGAAAAGTAGAGTAAAGTTCAGCATCCTTTATTATGATAAAAAGAACACATAAAATGGGTAGGATCATGTTGATGAAAAGATTTTTTAAATTCTTCTTGACTAGGTTCCTTCAAACCTTTTTGTTGTATAGTTGACTGACTTGATTTCTAACTCACAAATTAAGTTATAATACAATTCCTACTCCATTATTAGATTATATCCTTAAATGGATTGAATTTTAGTCAACCTGGGACTTTTAATTTCAACCCATTTTTCACCAAATCAACTCCCTCTCATAATTGCTTTATACATTAGTTGATAATACCCATTACAAGATCTTTGCTAATTCTTGAATGAAGCAAATTGAGTGTGATATTATTTTCCTAATTCTAAATAAAGAATTGCGTTTAATGTTAAGTTTATCAGTTGTTATGTAGATAAGGAATTAAATAATTAGATCATCCAACTATAACCTGTGCATTTAGAGTGAAGAAGTACTTTTGCTACACAAATGGTGCTCACTAAAGGGGTCTGTAGTAGCAAAAAGAATAAATCTTACACCTTAAGATGGACCTGACTGAGGAAGGGGAATATTGCAAGAATAATCAATTTATCATTTTTTATGTTAATCCTCCTACTCTTAAATAATGAGACTGGAGGAAGTTGGATTTTCATATTCTACTAAGTTTGAGAGCTTTGAGATTTATACAATCACCATGGAGCATCTGAGACAGATTGGAGAATTGTAACTTTGGGGACTCTGGCTTTTTGGTCACAACTAATATGATATAATGCCCATTTAAATTTTATGAACAATAGAAATAAGACCAGATGTTTCATTAATATGAGAATATTCAATCTCAGGAATAGTCAAATACTAAGAATAAGGTAGTAGCCTGGCTCAGTTGGGGCAATATCTTGCTGGATATCTCCAACCCATCATCAAAAATTCCCATCTGACCATTTTTTGCCAACATGACATAATCATGGAGGTATTTAACAGAAACCAACAAAACGTGAAAGAACTGAAAAACTGAATAGGCAGCTCAAAACCTGTTAAAGATGTTTGCAAGGCAGTTAATGACAATCATGATTTAAGTGTCCAAATTTTGCAACAATTCAATAAAAATTATTAATAAACTGAACCAGAAAGTGTTAGCAATAGGATATCAAGCCTTGGAAAATCGCAGAATCACCAATAATTGGATCCATGGGATGATTCGCCTTATGGAGGAGGTTGAATGTAGCTGCTTCACTCTGAAGACATAACTCATCAGGCTGAAGCAGTTGAAGCCCTTGACTTATACACTCAACATGAAATGGGGTAGCTGCACAGCATATAAGAAGCAACATTGGGACCACCAACCATCTCCTGTCCAAGTTGCAACAAATCAGAAATCAACAAACAGCCATGTAGCAGAATTTAAAAGGAAAGAGAGAATTAGTCTAGATGCTCTAACAAGTGAGCGAAGACCTCCTTTAGTCAAACAATAAACTATGGCGTCATGTCCACAAAATCCATAACATGGAAACTGCTCACAAAATTGAATCAAAGGACTTGCACGCTAGTGTGTGTGAAATGTGAATAATCCTTACAGAGTTGCAACAGTTCAGACTGCAATGTCTTCAAGATCAGGAGAACTGTACCACATGAAAGCATCAAATTATAGGTGAGATACAGGATGGTAGATGTTGATGCCCTCATCAAACCTTGCCTCCTGATTGTTCAGAGCTATTCAGGGAATAACTCGTGGAAGAGGAGTTACTCAAGAACCAAAGCGTCAACCCATATGTTCCATACCACCTTCATTGTTTGCTTTGCTTCTTCCATGGACACCCTGACCCCTGAACAGAGTCAGCCTTATACCAGTAACCCAGTACCTCAGGTCAGCGTTGCACAAATGACGTCTAGATCAGGGAGCTTTGATCTAGGATTCTAGAAGCATAATCTGGATAATCTTCCAAATTTTATCAAGCATGAGAATGTGCAGTCATTATAAAAAATGTTTAAAATGCCTATCTATGGAGCTAATGATCTTTTTAACGCCAATACTATGATCTATTCTTTAGATGACCAGAGTTGAGATCTGACCATACATACTTACCTAAAGAATATTAAACTTTCGCTGATGTGGAAAATGTGGTTTTACGAGAGTTTGGAAGCCCCAAATGCATGGCTATTCTGAAGGCTGAATTTATGACCATTTAGTTTAAAAATAACAAAACTATTATTGAGTTTGCTGACCGATTTTACCACAAATCCCAGGTGTTGTTAGGTGCTAAAGCTATGGTGGACTTTGACGTCAAGATAACGCTTTAAGATGCCATTATTTAGGACCACCTAATGCTAAAAAATAAAATGCCATTATGAATTATATGGAATTACACTGCTCTCTGCTTCTGTTGCTTATAATAGATTTAGACACACCCTTTATGATATTATATATGAAGAAGTGTGAAGTTTGGTTTGGTCCACCCAATGTGGAAGTGTGAACCAGCTGACCTCAAGAAGCGAATGAAGACAGAGAGACCCTGGTACTTTCCTCCTCGTTGAGGGAATTTTGTATATTGCTGCAACATAGCTGAGATAACATGTTTGATCTATGTATCTAAGGGACACTACAAGGACACCTGTCCTAAACGTCACCCTGGGGTGAACCTTATGACATCTCAAGAGGATGATAGCCAGGGAAAAGGAACTCATTAGTAGATGGGGGACGCTATAATGCTGGTTATCATCCAATTTTGTACTAAAGTCTAGAAAATGCAAATTAACCTCATACTCAAGAACCTGGTCAGAGCATTTTTAGGGTGTTTGCTATCACCAGAAGTTAAAAAGCGGCCATAGAACAAGAGGGACAAGAAGTTGTCTCTAAACCTTAAGTGACCCAAATTGTTGAACGTAATCAATTCAGAGATATTAAAGAGTCTCAATACTCACCTCCTTTTCAAGGAGCTAAAGTTGCACTACCAATTAAGACCATAAAAACCCGCTTCTCAAAGTAAGATAACCTATCAAGAACATAATTAGGCAAGTTGATTATACTTTCATTTACAAAATAAACGGGGATACACACTAATTTTTGATTGTACATATATCAATATTTATGTAAACAAAGTTCAGGTGCAAGCCGTTGTTAACAGTGGCTCTCCTGTGAATTTAATATCCAATCAGTCTTCAAAATGGTTGAGAATAGCTCCCAATGTAGCCCACTGACAATGGTATTGAACAGCTGGCTAAGAGCACCACTAGCAAAGGAACATACATTGAGTTCTGAGATTTTTAGCTCTTTGCAGGTAATGCACCTGTCATTGCGCTTCCCAATGATAACTACCAACTTCTTGTTGTACTAGCCATCTTAAATTTTATGGCGTTGTTATGAACTATAAGGATATTACTTTTAAAATCTAGATTATACAATACCCCTTCACTATTTGAGAGATAACCAGACCTCCCTAACTCATAGGAATAACTTTATTTATGCGGTCTATAATGATGGTGCAGTTCTTATTTGTTACCAACAAGTGGGTCACAGAAAATCTTCTCCTCCTTCCATATTCTTGATATTAAAGGCTTTCCCCTTAGAACCTCCAAGGATTGTATTATACTCTGGAGAACAGCGTGTGATATTACTGGTTTGATCTTAGATCTACCTTAAGAATTGGTAGTAGAAATTTATTCCCTTTGGCAACAGTTGAGGGATGAACCTTTTGCAGCTACTTCACTAACTCATCTGGCCACCGGGAGATCTGTGTATTACTTGCCAAACTAACTGCCTCCAAAATATTTGTCAATAGAGGGAAGAAGATATCGTTTGTACAACTCACTCTGCTGGCAGAAGTTTTGGAAGTACATGAGTTTGGAAATTAACAGAGTTTGGCTTACCTGAGCCATATCTACCAAATTGTGCAGTCATTACATGTGAGCAACTCGATGGACTAACTGAGGATCAAATAGACCAAGCGTTGGCCCTCATACAAAATTACACTCAAGTCTTTGAAACAGAAAACTACAACCTTGAATGCGCTGAGGGATCCAGCACCACGTTGACACTGAGGATGCAAAGCCCATTTAGTCGCAGTTGATATGGAAAAGTAAGGATAGTGATAAGGAGGTGCAAAAAGAGTTGGAGAGGCTCATAAATCAAGGAATAATCGTCCCTTTGCAAAGCCCATGTGCCAGTCTAATGCTCATAGTCAAGAAAAAGATGACACTAAAAGAGTTTATTATCAATTACCAAAGTCTTAAAAAGCATAATTGAAAAAGTATTCTTATCTTTTACCTCAAATAGACGATGCTTTAACCATTTAGGATGAGCTTATTATTTACTGCTTTAGATCTCATCAGCAGATTATGGCAGATTGACCTGCCTCCTAAAGACCAGGAAAAGTGTGATTATTATTTACCAAGGGTTGTCCCAACCAACTCAAATGCCCCAGGGACTGAGCAACGCGCTGGACTTCTTCCAGTGGGCATTGGTCGCTATTATAAAATTTGAGGATGATTTGAATTTTGGTTCAGCTCAACAATATATAGTGTTCTTGAAAATGTTTGCCCAGCACCTAGAGCATCTGGAAAAGGTCTTCTGGAGGCTGGCCCAAGGCCAGTTAAAAATCAATCATATCAAGTGTCAGTTTTATAAGATCCACACAAAAATCTGGGGCACATTGTAAAAAATCAAGGAATAAAGCCACAACCTCATTATCTTGAGGCCATCAACCGCATGAGAGAACCTGAAAGTAAGAAAAAATCCAAGTATCTCTCAGGAATAGTTGGATATTACTTCCAATTAATAATGGAATTCACACAACTTGCAGAGCCTTAGTTCTATTTACTTCAAGGAGGAATCACCTTCAATTGGTCACAAGGATGCAAAAGTCCTTCAACTGGCTGCGGAAGGCTTTGACTGAATCTCCTATTATGGGATATCCTAACTTTAATCGACCATATATAGTGCAATCTGATTCATCTCTCACAGCTATAGGAGTGGTACTAACCCAGATAGGAGATTACAGAGTAGGGCGCCCATTAGCCTTCTGCAGTCATGCTTTAGATAAGCACAAGTGCAATTATATTGATAACTGAGCAGGAATGCTTAGATTATATGATTGTAAACAATTTTAAGGCTACATACATTGTAACAAGTTCAAGATTGTCACTGACCATGCTTCCTTGTGATGGTTATATAATCTTAAGGAGCCCAAAGATTGGTTAGCACAATGAGCCTTAATATTATAGGCCTATGATTACATGATAACTTACCATTCAGGATACACTTATCAGAACGCTGATAGGCTTTTGCAACTGCCTGTCATTGCAACACTCACTCCCTTTACAAATCAACTCTTAAAAAATGAAAGTAAAGAATTATGATGACAAAAGCCTTCTATTCACCACATCTTGAATTGGCTCATGAAGGACAGAGATTCAGGATAGACAATTATACAACATTTGGAATGACTCGAGATTTTAAACCCTGCCTTCAGCCCAACCAGAGATCATGCAAGCTCATTGGGCTGTAGGGCATGGAGGTTTGCTGAAGACGTTAAAACTAATTAAATAAGGGTATTATTGGGAGTCTGTAAAATTTGTCATTCAAGGGTTGTTAATGCAATGTCACAAATGTCAAGACCACCTGCCATATAAGCCCAAAACTACCTACCAGTTGATCATGTAAATTAGGGCCTAGAAAAGGTGCTTTTTAATGTCTAAGACTCTTTCAACTAGTGCTCTTAACTTCAAGTATAAAATTAGCCATCAATCATATCACTAAGAGGGTCAAGGCTTGACACTTAATAATCTTGGAGCAATATTGACTGCAAAGTTTAAATGGAAAAGGTAATACACTAGCATGATTGTCCACAAGTCATACTTATTAACAATGCCACAAATTTCACATCTTATGTAATATTTAATATGGATGAGCTAATGGTAAAATACAGAGTTCTTGCCATCCCTTATCATCTCAAGACCAACAGAATGGTGGAACGTGCCAATTGTACCTTAGTCCAAGCCCTTCAAATGTTTGCAAACAATACTCCATCTCAATGGGCCATATACACGGACTCAACTGTTTTTCATACAATATTAGTTACCACAGTGGTAGAGGATACTCACCCTTCCAAATTTTTATATGACCAACAACATGCACTACCGCCAATGTTACAATTTATCATTACCACTGAGGATGCAATTCTAGCAATCTGAATACTTTGACTATATGGTAGAATATTTAATTAAGATTCAGAAAGAGGCCTATGGAGCAGTCCTAGACCAAAGAATCGATCAGGAAGGAGAAGAATGGCTTCTATATGTTCACTGTGGGGAGCTTTGCAGTTGGTGATCAAATCACTTATTGCAATACTTAGGGATTTGGTAGAAAGCATAAGTTGGATACCTTATGGAAAGGACCTTACATTGTACTTGACTGAGTTGCTGCCAAAGCATACACTATTTTAGCTTGATTGATGGAAAATAGGTAATCATGTTAATGCTAAGTTTCTCTAACCCTATTACAAACCTGATGACCCTCCCATCAAAGATTAAGTGGTAAATCAAGACAAGGGGGAGTGTTAAATAATTTATTATTTTGATTCTTAATTTTCAAATTGGAGTCATAACATGTTCCTAACTCCATTATTAGATTTTAACCTAAAACAGATTGTATTGAAGTCAACCATGTAACTTCCCATTTGAACCTTTCCTGAAATATTAATTCCTTTCCACAATGGTATTGTAGAATAGTCAATGATCCTCATCATGAGAGCACTACTACATCTTGATTGAAGTGATTTGACTATAAATATTATTCATTTAATTTAAAAAAAAGGATCAGTTTATTGTAAATCTTGTCATTTATCCTTGTAGATCTTTAGCATAAATTTACCTATACTAAAGAGTCAAGAAGTTTACCATGTAGTCATGCTATACAGTAGAGCTAGAGCTTTACTGATCAACTATAACCTTTGCAAGTAGAGAGTAAAGGGACTTCATGCTACAGCTGGATTCTGTGAAAATTTAGAAGTCACATGGAAGCAGTCAATCCTCCTTTATAGCCCACAACAGCTGAAATAATTTTCAGCATGGCAGATGTCATTTTATATCCCTCAGCTAAAAATGGTTAGATATCTGGCAACAGTGATTATTAGACTTGTTATTACCCAGGGTGATTATAATTTTGTGCATGACGTTGAAATTAGTAATGGTGAACAGTTAGGGTTTACTATTAAAGTTAGAAATGGTTAACAAATCGCACTCTATCCTCCAAAATTAGGATTCATAGATTGTTGGTTTGCCTCTAGGTAAATTAATGCTATCATAACTAAGAAATCCTAAATCAAGAATTATTGGGATTATATTAAAGGGAACCAATTGACCTGGCCCACCAGTTGATGATCTAAAAGATTATAGCATACCAAATCTCATAAAGTTTAACCTGGAAATCTTAAGACAATGTGGTCACAGATATCCAGAAAACAAAAGATGGACATGTTAGGAAAATGTATTCCATGAAAATTCCAACATGTAATGTGGGTGCTTTAACAGCTGCAACAATGGGCACAGATATCTGAGTTGCGCCTTATCAGAGTTAAGTAATTGAGGGTTAAATTCCTTGCCTTTTAAAGTTAGTAGTTTTTAAAATTGAGGTTAAGTTATCTCCTAAAATCTTTCTTTCACTTAGGCAATAAGTGAGAACCTTGTGCAACTATAGATTAGTGATAATAGGAACCTTGAATTTAATGAGATGTTAAGTAAAATAAAGTAAAATTGATTTTTTAGAAAGATATTAATGCAAAATATATAAAAATAATAACTCAACACCATACCATGGGCAGGGTGCTGTGCTTTAGTGTCAGCAGATAGGAGGGGAGGCTTGGACAAACAACAATGTCCATAATTAGGAAATTGTTGTTCACGATTTTTTGTATGGTGATTTAAATAGCCATTTCAATATTGGGTAACAATTGCATTTGATTGACTCTAAGGTTCTGATAAAATCCAATCCTTAATTTAAATGTCATATTAAACTTTGGTGTTACCCAAACTTGACTGGATCAAATCCTGCTTCTTGCCTTTTTCTGCCTGAGGTTGAATATAAGCAGAATTTTTTAATTAAAATTTCTCACCTGGGGATACCCTAGGTATCAAATATCTTTTTTACAAACTAGGGAGCCCCTGTGGGAGCTCTCTGTTTGGGAAAAGATTTAGCTCTTTCAACTATTATATAAAAGACTTCCTAAAATCAATATAAAACTAGTTGTTTTTCTGCAAATATTGTTCTGCAAATTCAGAGATAATAGTTGGGGTGGCCCTGTAAATTGCACTGGAGGTTGGGGAGGGCAAATAAGAAGGTACAGAGGCTATCCACTTCCCATCTAGGGTATAATCTAGATCATTAAGATGGGTAAGAAGGAGAGCCTTAGAATTGGCCCCTTTTTTGTATTATGGGTGCAAGTCTATATTCAGCTTAATAGCTTAATAGCTGGATACTGGAACCTTACAGACCATAGGCGTTTCTCAATCCTCCTACTGGATTAGAAGAAAAAAATTCTTAATGAGAAGAAAAGAGACGTCCCCTCTGCCTCAGATCTGCTAATCTCCCTACATATATAAAGAAGGTATAGCTCAATAAGGTTTTAGATTATATTATATCTTTTATCTAGTGTAATTTTAATTTACTTGAATTTATATGTCAAATGTACTATGGTTGTAATCCTAGAAAGTTTCCATTTTTAACCCTTCATAAAACGAAATTGACTAGCCATTGTCTCTTAGAAAGTCATTACCTACCAAAAGCCATCCTGAGAGTATAAATCTCCAAACAGAACATCACCAGGAAACTAAAAATTCAAGCTTTAGCTATTTAATAATGGTGAAGCCAAGAATTGGTGCTCACTACAAGGGGCTTAAGTTTCAACAGTAAAAAATTACAACATGGAAGACAATCTTAGAAATAAAAAAACCCTTTTAATAGGGTGAGGAGTACTATCAGATGTATTAAAACATCATAAAATGAAATGCCACCATTTTATCCTGAAAATTGAGAGTTTTGGGATAATTTTGAGTTTACTCTTCCCATACCTGATTGTAACCAATACTATCTTTAGTCTGACGATATTGGTGGTACAATCAACAGCTTTTAGTTATAATCTACTAAATGAGGATTAGTTCAGTTGTTCCTATGCTATTGCTGTATCATCCTACCTGAGAAGGCTTTATAGCTCATATAGCCTGACTTCTAGTGAGTTAACCACGGTGTGGAACCCTTTATCCACCTTTTTGTGCATCAAACCAACACTACCTTCTCCAGATGGTAGGGCTACACCACTAGGAGGTAATACGCTAATTGGTAATAATGAAGAATCTAAACTTAAAGTATGTCTAGTTTTATAAAGCCACTTCTGCATCTGTCCGTTACAACCATGAGGCAGTAAAGAATAATTGATACCTCATCAACAATTCCCACAACCAAATTGCCCTTCTAGACTCAGGAATCAATGGATATTTGTTCAACCAGTTAACCCAAAATCTATAACGCGTTACATCTGAAGTACATGAGCATATGTTACAGACCTCCAAGTCTGCTTGAACTCAGACTCATAGATCAGGTTTGGTACAAGGCTTTATCCAGGAAAAAACCTTTATTTGAATGTTTTAACAATAATTCAAAGATTAACTGCGGTGACAGAGCACAAGTACTACGTGGTCCAGGTGGGTATGATGGCTTAGAAGGGCTATGAGGCTTAGGAGCTTTGATGGAACTGAAGGGCCACTTGAGCTTCCAGATTTAATACTCCTCGTGCCAAAGATGCTGATGACCCTTGGATAAGAACAATGTTAAGAATAACTAAGGAACTACATAAGCAACTGGAATAAATAGCCTGAGGGGTGGCGTCAATATTAAGGAGCCATATTAATCCCAAGTTTACCCTGGAAGCACTTTTTGGAGAAATGATAATTTATGAATTCACCAAAGTCACCTTAACCAACGTAAATTTTTTTCATAGTGCAAGCTGTCAGAAAGACTAACAATGTAGACTGGGTGTTTTAGCGCCCAGTGAATGATTAGAATGCTAAGAGATCAGCTGACTTAGTGGCTTTTAGTTGGGCATCTATAAAATCAAAGTGAGTAATAAATCAGTTCAAGATCATACTAAAGGCCCCCAAAACAGGCCAGGAGGCTGTAATGGGGGCAACCGCGGGTCTTTCTAGCATCATCCATGGTTGGGAGAGGCAGGGAAAGCGAAAACCCCTCTGAGATTCGCAGCTGTTTAATATAATGCATGAACATATTGGAATAGTTTAAAAGCATAGTGCTGGTGGATTGTGCCAAATTAATGGCTGGTTGCAGGTCATTTTTAAGTAAATAGCATCTTTGGCATGCATGAAGGATTGGAAGACAAGCTCAAGATAGCCAAGATCTAGGAATCACGCAATAACGCAGAGAAATACTGGATCATCAGATTGCATCAACTCCTCCAAAAAACTTGGATTTGTGCAGATTTATAGCGTAAATTGTTATATACCATTTTCTAATAGATAAAACAAAAAGATATGGGCTAACTACACGATATTTGAATTTTGAAACAGAGGTGTTTATTTTAAGTAAAACCTGAAAACCAAGAAATAAACTGGTAGCCTACCTTAAGGTGGTGGTGGAAGGCGAGTTGTTATGGCATACAGCTACCAAACTGAAGGTTGCGGGTTCTATCCCCACCCTTTGCACATCAATTGGGGTGCCAGACAAATACAGCTATTAGCAGTTAGTAGGTCTAAAAACATGAAAACCTTACCCATGACATAACTAGAAAAATCTGAGTCCCGTTCTGGAGGTGGAAAAACTTGCTTTGATGGAGTTAACCCTGCTCAGATTTCATGCCAATGTTCTCTTCTTTTCTCTCTATTGGTAATGTCCATCCCCTGGTCAGCTTGCCTCAAATAGATGTAAGAACCTACCTTAAGGCGGGTGGTTTACTATATAGTGGGGGAAAGGGATCTTAGAAACTGGAAAGCAACTAAGGCTCTGTGGGGAACTCTAATTAAGAAGGTTGGTCTTAGCATGATAGGTTAAGGAGAGGCTTCATAGAGCTCACATTGCATTGTAAAAGTCTTGATAATGCGACCACCAGATCAGAGAGAATTCTAGTGGGTAACAATAATCATGAATATATTGCGCTGGACAGGTACGCTACTATCACCAGTTCTACCAGAACATATTGATTAATTAATTTATTGAGTGAACATTGTTAGTGATCAGGGTGATCCACAAGTTTGATCTTCGGTATGAACTACTAAAAAGTCCTGATTTGACTTATCTGGTGTTGTAATACTTATATGAGAATTTGGATGGGGTTGGACAATTTCTTGAGTTACGCCAGTGATCACCCTTGGGGTAAGCCTTGGGTTCTGTTGGAGGCCTTAGATTATACCACTTCTCAAAACACTCTTTAATCAACTTTATAAGATCTGAAGAGGAAATGAAGGGCAAAGAGGAGAGGTTTTTGGTGCCAGGGAAGTAACACAATGTATATCCACCACGTGAGCTAGATCAATAATCAGGAAAAGGGGCTCAGATGTGGTTTTGGTCCCTTATTACTCCTGAGAGGGAACTGCTCTCTATTCAGCTGGAGAGGATGATCACTTAGACTTACATTATCATTTACTTATAAGACAGGATCATGTCCCTCCTAGGAAATGAACAAGGCCAAACTTTTTTGTTTTTGGGGAAATTTTATTGCAAGGAGAGTAACTATCTTCTGAGGAGGACAGGAAGCATTGAGATGGGGTTTATGGAAGGCTTCCACCAGTTTGCTGCAATTGATGCAATCTTTCTCACTCAGCCTGCTATTATCATAAAAAGGGTACTCTTTCTATGCCACCAGGTACTAGATTGAGTGATGTGATTTCTACGAGGCTGAAATTGCTTTACCTATGTCTCCTAGGAGTCATCTACAATAATGAGTTTAGGCGATTCAAGCATAGGCCCCTTGAATGGAGTCAACAGGTACACATGAAACATGTTGTGCTTTTTCAGTGATTAGGGAGCTTAGTGCAGAAAGCTCTGTTTCCTAAATCATTCAAAACTCATAAGGGTTAGAGCGTTTGCATGCCAATTTCTGGAAGGAACTTAAATATCAAATATTCAGTATTCAAAATGACAAGGGATCCTTCCTTGAACTCATGGCCCAAGTGACACTTCCAGTTTTCAAATTTCTTATAATCTTCTACTCCTTTGACAGGTGCTCATATACAAGATTGCAGGTTTTAGAGATCTAGTTTAAGAGCTTCTCTGCTGCAGGGAAAGGGAGATGAGTCGAAGACAATATAAAATGAGGGTTTTATCCCAGATTAGCTTCAAATGAAAAGAAACTGGATGAGGAATGGGGGTCATTTTTATATGCAAATTGTGCCGGGGGAGTACTGACTCTAATGTGTCATCACTATCAGAGGCATAACAGCGAAGGTACTTCTCCAAGGTTTTATTCACCTTTTAAATTTGATCATCTGATTGGCCATGATAAGCAGGTGACTTGCAAGGATTGATCTTGAGGGGGTCAATAAGGAAATTTCAAAATCTAGAGGTAAATTAAGGCCTACATTCGCTTACTATCTCCCTTGGGAGGCCAAACATAGATAATACATGGGTAACAAACAGCGCTGCGTTTCCTCAGAAGTGACTGTTGTGTTATAAGGAATAAAGAGTGCAAACTTGGTGAAACTATCTACAACAATAATGACTGCTTCATATCCCTTGATGAAGGCAGTTGTAATATAAAAATTATTAATAAAGAGGTCCAGGGACCATCATCCAGTTGCAACAAATGCAAAGGGCCTTTATTTCCAGATCATTATGATTTGGAGTGTGCAAGTACTAAACAATCGCAAACTTATGAGAGGATCACCTTTGAAAGATCCATACCAGTTATATGTCCTTTTAACCATTTCTCAACACGTTTGGACCCAGGGCGACCCACATTTGGGGTATCATGATGCTTTTGAATCACTTGATCATGTAAGAGTAGGTGGAATCCAAACTCTGTAAACTTTTTAAGTTTTAATGCAAAGGTTTTTGTACTTAAAATATTAAGATAAGGGTGCATGATTGTTGTATGAAGACAATTATCTAGTTCAGTCTCATCACAACTAATGTTATCAATCTCTCATATATATTATCCTTCAGGAAGATACTCAAAAGCTTTCTTCTAGTAACTTGAGAACAATTAAGTCAAGAGAAAATATCTTTTCAACTCATACAAAAGAGTACTTGAGCACAAAATAGATAAAAGAAATTATTACTCAAACTCTTTCATAAAGAAAAAAGTATTAAAATTATATTACTTTTAATTTACTACTGTGATTTTATGCCTTTATTCAATAAAAAAGGAAGTTTAAATATGGAATATGGTGCTCAACTCTTCTGTTGGCACCCCATTGGAACATCATTTAACGCCAAAAAATGAAACTTAAGGATTTGTATCAAAACAATGTTCACTTAATACACCTAGTCAGATTTCACCACCAATTAGATTATGACTTTCCATGGTTTGTATTTTGAAATAGTGTGTCCCAACGCTTATATCCAACCCCAGCATATTGACCTTTCCAAGCTAGCAGCCTGTTTATATAACTCAGGGAACAATTATTTTTGTCTGTTGCATGAGATTTTTCAACTGTTTCTATGTATTTTGGCATCAGTGATTCCAAATATGAAGTCATTTTTCCTGTGAATGCTCTAGTTTTCATGAAATATATCAGAAAAAGAATCATCTTCCCCCACTTCATATCAAGCTTGACTTGATAAGCAATTTGTAAAGGCTCTAAATACTGAAAATGAATGTTTTCATCACAAATGTTTCTGTTCTTTCTGGTCTGTTATTTGACAAAATAAAAGCAGGTTTGTTTGATGGCCCTCACATCAAATCTCTATTACATGATAAGGAACTTTTCAGAAAGATGGATCAAAAGGATAGAGCAACATGGATGTTTTTGTAGCAGTTAATAACGACTTTCTTAGTACTTAAGAAGGCAGAAAACTATTAACTCTGGTTCAAAGGATGCTGAAGGGATTTTTCAATCTTGAATGCAACATATATCAAGATGCACTTCCTGAAAATCCATCTTAATCAATTTTCTGAAATCCTTGGGGATGTTAGCGATGAGCAAGGGGAAAGCATCCATCAAGACCCAAAGATAATGGAAGAGCGTTATCATGGGCGATGAAACATGCATATGATGGCAGACTACTGTGGAGCATTAAATGAGAACATCCTGAGCAAGTCCACAAACGCAAGAGCTACAAGCGCAAATTCTTGCCTGGATGAGTTTTGCATGCCCTCTATATCATATTCCTGCATTAACATCTTCCATATGTATGTACATATTAATACTGTTGTTAAGAAAATTATATGTTTGTATTTAGTAGTGTTTTATGTATTTTTATGTTTAAAAGTGATTTTATTCATCTGCATTTCAAAAATATATGCATAATTGTACGCCATTGTGCATGTTTTTGTGTTAAATGACTTATATTATTACCATGAATGTGATTAAGATGATATACCACATTTGTCAGTTGAGATAATTGCTGAAAAATTTAAAAATTACATTGACGTGAAAAGATTGTTAAAAACTAATAACAAAAACTGTAGCTTGCAGATAAAAATTAATTTAGATATGAAATTAGCGCACCAAAAATTAGTTTTGTGCAAGTAATTATATCAATGAAACAAAACTCTTGTTCCCCTGTGTAATGGGGCCATCTACCCATTTACAGCAGACCACTTTGCTCAGACTAAACTGTAAGTTACTGCCACAAAAAGCTTCTTCAACACTTGATAACTCCAAAAATACCATTATAAATTGACAACAAATACCAATTAATCCACACAAAAAGCTAAATTGTTAGTAATTATTTCAAAATTCTGACACCTTACAAACATTGTAGGGGAGGATATACGACAATTTTTTTGTCAAGCTCAGGATCAACTCCTGAAATATATAAACTAACGTCTCATATGAAAATTCTAACAATTGTTATAAACATTAATAACTCCAACATATATAATATTACTTATTGAAGTCAAGGCAAAATGTGAGAAGACAGAAGGTCTATTAAGTTATATAACATCTGGATAATGTGAGCATTTCAAAATCCTAACACATCCCCTGTATTGACCAAATTATCCAGTGAAGAAGATGTTTTGAAGGTAGAAGCCGCTTTATTCTGTGGCATGATTCGCAAGCATGATTAAAATTGATCTATGTTTATCAGCATTCTTCATTCAAATAAATTTATCCTGCTCCAGCAGAACTGGATCTTTCCCCTTGCTCAATGCTTCTTCTCATGGCCATTCTTGGAAGTACAGTTCATCCTCCTCCTCTCCTTATCATGTTTGCTGTCATCTCACATGAGCACGGTTATAATGGCTATATGCCATATAAAGATTACTTGGTCATACTTAAAAAATTTTAATCTTTGCACTCCTGTTTTCCCCTGGGACAAGGATCTCACAAATTGATAAATGTGTATCTTTGATTTTAATTTCTTTGTGACTCACAAAAACAACGGCTCAGTTTCATTAAGACTGGTTCTGACAAACGTCCATGCTCACTTGGTCCATGTTACTATCTTCAATACCAAGAAATTTATCCCCCTTCCCCCAAGACATCGTAAATGGGCACATGTCTCAATACACAAGATCTTGGAAGAAAAAAATGATTATATATAGTTGATTTTTCTTATATTTTTTGAGGAAGATCTTCCTATAATTATTTTTCATATAATTATTTTTATATTTTGTTCTATGATTTTTATATCATAACAATTTTTCACTTTTTTCTTAGATCCCATACTTTAAATAATTACTATGGACCTTGTTCATAATACAAAAATCAGAAATGTTTTGATTGTATAGGAATATGTCACTGACTTGGCGATATTCTTAAATGGCCTATCCATAGGGCATCCAACTTAATTCTTCAACTAAATCCATGATGATACTAATAGGTTACCCTATCACCCACATGGTATACCTTGAGCACTGTCCAGTTGTGATCACCTTGTTTTTTGCTCAAATTCTTTTCTTCAGAGTTGTAACAGATACTTGTGATTGCAACTTTATCATTTATTATGAATTTATCCACTTTCTAATACATAACATAGATGGTAGGTAATTTTGCTAATCCATCAGCAATCTGGTGGACTTCTCCCAATATGTGAACTATTTTGAAGAAATAGACATGTAACTTAGAAACCCTTTGAGCTAGTCGCCCCTCTGGTTCTTTCATATTATACAACAAGCATAGGTACAAGAAGTTGGTCATAAACTTGAAGTGTGTCTCATGAATAAACACTCAAAAATTTTTACATGCATATATCACACTGAAGGCATTCATGCTCCATCATGATGTAATTCCTTTCAGTTGGCAATAATGTCCAATTCACATAAGCCGCTGGATGCTCATCAACAGCATCAGAAACTTGGCTTAAAATGGCACTAATTGATATTAGTGAGGCCTTTAATTGAATTATAAAAGCCTGATTAAAATCTGATTACTTCAAAATGGGAGTAGACATCAAGTATTTTAGTAACTCATTGAACAGATCTTGGACTCTTTTTTTAGTACTGATGGTCAGATCTTGGACTCTTTTTTTTTTAGTACTAGATGTCAGATCTTGGACTCTTCATTCCATACAATTTCTTTTTTGTATCCTTTACCATATGGGTAAATGGTTTAGCAATCAGTGCATTATATGATAAATAGGTAATAATAGCTGACCAAACATAACAAGACTTGAATATCTTATACCTCTTAGGGGTTGACATCCGTTTGATAGCCAGTTTTTTTCTGTTAAGGTTGTAATCCATCAGACTCAATCAAAAACCCAGATATATAAGTTTTTTGTTATAAAAATGGCATATTCTCAGGTTGATATTCAAATTGAATGCCAATAGACATACAAAAACTTCCTCATTGTGTTTGAGGTGATTGTAGAATGTCTAACTAAAAAATTTGTATTGTTCAGATATTAAAATGCAGGGCAACATAAAATCACTAAAAATGGAATCCGTTGCACTTTGAAAGGTAGCCAGTACATTACATAGTACTTGTGGCATTCTAGTTGACTGATATAACCCTTGTAATGTGATTATCTCACACTTCTCCTGATCTTCTTTTGGAAAGTCTATCTGCCAATGACCCAAGATCAGATCTATGGCTAAAAAGAAAATTGCTTCTCCTGGACAATCAAGTGCGTCATATATTCAAGGCAAAAGATATGAATCCTTATTGGTGATTTTATTTATTTATTGATAATTAATTGCCAATTAATTCAATACATCCTTTTTCTTTATTAGGATTAGACTAGCCCATGGATCTGATGAAGGCACAAAGAGCCCATGCTCAATAATTTTTTGATTTCCTTGATAACTACTTCCTCAAAAGCTTTATATCATCAGGATGATTGCATTTGTATCAGTGGAGATTCCACGGTATTGACCTTATGGATACATCTTTTGTGCATCCTAGGTCTTGATTGTCCTAGAAAATACCCCCAACATTTCAAACAATTGGAGTACTCCATCCTGCTGATGTTTTGATAACACAGAAAGTTAAACTCAATCCACTTTTACATGGTTATTTTTGGCAACATCCTCTAGAAATCCAATTCTAGCTAACGTCCCAAAATCATGCACTTCTCTGATTTTGGTAAGTGGAATCATATGAAAGATTGCAACAATCGATTTTTCAACACCTTCATTGCTTTTTCACTCAGATTGGCGAATAAAACTCCAATTTCTCCATGGCCTGAAATTATAATCCCAGGAGCTACCCAAGGCTCCAATCTTGACTTTTCTGTGGGAAGACGTTTCCACATACAATTGTTCCATAATTATTTAAAGTTAACTCTGTGTTAACTACTAGCTGTGTTCCTGATGGAATAATAATTGCCGTTTTTTCCCTTAGTAGTATTCTATGCTTCTCAGTAATCTGCATTTACATCTATAATATTTTTCTCCTAACTATCTTATAATATTTTGGGATTATGCCATCATTTAAATTTAAATTTATTATTCCTCCCCAAGGGAGCTTCCACTTTTTGGTAATATCAGAGGCAACGTTTGCCCCAAAACAGTTAAGGTATTTTTTTCAAATCACGTGATAGTATATTTTTAGATACTCAGTTTTGATGAGGATTTCATATTTTTGATTTTCCAACACTATGGCGGCGCTGTTACCACCAGCGATCTGAGTTGAAGAGGCAATCACTATATACTATAAAGGAAGTTGTAGTATTTTGCTCAGCTGTCATATTCTTTCCTGTGGTCCAAATCTGGAGAGATCTTCATCTGGTTTACCAACTTGTTCAAAATAAATTTTTAGGTGTACCAATATCAATTATAGCATGTAATTTTACTCAACTAGCTGATATATCTGCATACATACACTTAAAGTATTATAATAAAGCACTTACTTAGTGAAAAGAGGCATCACATGCTAAATCTAAAGTATGAATAAATTGAGCAGAAAAATCTGGAAAAGATTCTTTGATACCATTAATGGGAGTGGAAACGTTCACATTGTCAAGCTTCATCTTAAGCAACTCTTCAGTGCTCTTTACTTCTAGCCTTTTTCATTAATTAACACACATAAGGCTGAGTGACCTATTTTATGATCTCTGAATCATTATTCCTCACCTTTGTTCTAATAATCACGTTATATCCAAATTTATGACATGATAGAGTGGATCATTTGTATCTTCATCAACAAACACATTAAATAATGTCCAAAATCATCTCTAAGAATATTAGGTGTTAACACCATCTAGTACTAAAAAAATATTAGGTGTTAACAATTTTGTTTCAGTACTAGATTGTTCATACCTAGACTATAGATTCTTTTCTCAAATCCTGAACAGTTTCCTTCTCTTTAATAAGACCCAGATTTACTTGATCCTTAGGCTTCTTTCCCCAAAATTGAGCATCAAAATATTCAGCTATACTAAATAGATGACATTGGCTTTAGTTTGTCCGTCCATTTTAGGGACCTTGATTTTTTCCCCATTAATACTCAATTCTAAGAATCCTTATTTGACTCATTTAAATTTACAGTATTTGATTGTTACTAACGAGAATAATTTAAAGTTTTCAGGTAGGTGATTCAATCAATGATCTTAACATCTTGATATATTCCACCATTTATAAGGTGTAAGTTATGGTTGTTATAGTAAAAACCATGGCTCAGAGCAGATCTCTGTAGGACCTAAGTGCCAACTGCATGGCAATTTGAGAATCAAAGTCAGACAGAACTTTTGCACTGGCAAGGATTTGCACTTCCAAATAAAAATGGGCAGTGAAAGCAGCTAAAGTCTCATCCTTCTTAAACTTTATACCCCATAAAACTCCTGTTTGCAGCTAGCCATCCATTTAGGCTGCCAAACTCATTCTGATTGCCTCCTTGGAGTCATTGTACATCCATTTATCCCCGTTTTGGTGAAGAAACACCAGATTTTAACAATTAGTATCTAAACAGTTGATGAAGGTCACTCATTTTTCTGACAATTGCAGTATCCAAACATCATTATTCTGAAAAGACAGAAGAAGAATGAGCGTTATCTTCATTATAATAGGTAGTTTTGGAGTATTCAAATATTTCTAGTTACAACTGTGACAGGAGGTACTCGACTGATTACCCTACCAACTATAGGGTATTCTCAGGAGTCATCTCTGAAAGTTCTGTAAAAGTCTCAGACATATTTCTTGGAGGCTGTAATTTCCCAAAATAACCTTCCTCATCTAAATCTTTATTGGCTGCACTTGCCTCCATCTGTACCAGTTACACTTATGACCCTCAATGTCCTGTAACCACTTTAGGATTTGCATTACATTGTTCTGGTGTTGATGGAATCATCCTTGGTATGATTCCTAATCAGCCTTCCAAAACATTAAATCCTTGATACTACGTTCTCCTTCCTCTTTGAGGAGTTGAATTTTCCATACAGATCATTTTTAACATTTGTGATCTGCTCTATTTCTTCCTTGGCCTTCATGGCTCATTCTTTCAATGTACTCAGTTTTGATTGTGACGCCCAATAAAGTATTCTTATTCACCATCTCTTGTTAACTCCACAGTTTCCAAATTACATTATTATATAGAAAAATTGCGGATAACTATAATGTGCTATTTAGTCCAAAAATTCAAATATCCCTGTAGTGGGCAACAAATGCAAACTCTTCCAAGGCTTTTTTGTGCGGGTTCTTGTACTCAATTTTTTAAGATAAGAATACGTGATAGTTGTTTATAAAAACTATTGAGTTCATTTTCTTACAATCAATGATATCAATCTCACTTAGATAAACTCCTACAGGAAGATACTGACAATTGTTCTTCAGGTAACTTGAGAACAATTCAGACAAGGAAAACTATCCCTTCAACACTTACACAAGCGTACTTGCACAAAGATAGATAAATGATACTATAAAACTATTCCACAAGTGAATAATGTTAAAATTTTAAAAAATATATGAGGTGGGTTGACCTTGGAACAAATATACCACACCAAGAATTTTTCTAGCCAGTACAGGTTTCAAACTCAAAACCTGCACTAGGTTGGAAGCAGTTTTACCTGCCAGACTATCCACCCTTAGTAATGTTAGTATTTCTTTTATTATTTAATTAACTACTATAATTTACTGTTTTTTTAGTACTAGATGGACTATAGTTTACTGTTTTTATGCAATAAAATAAGGGAGTTTAAATAGGGAATTTAGCTCTCAACTCTTTGATTAGCACCCCAAAAGAAACATCATCATAGCCAATAAACTTAATCTAAAAGAGTCATATCGAAACAATGAACACTTCATCCATCTGATTAGGATTCATCACCACCTAGATTATGATCATCCATGGGTTATTGACAAAATAGCATGCCCCAAGGTTAATTTACAACCACATGAGATTTTACTTTCCAAACTGGAAGCCTGCTTAGGTAATGGGACAATTCACCCATAAACCGTAGACCACTTTGGTCAGGCTAACCTGAAAGTTAATGCCATGAAAAGCGTTGTCAATGCTTCAATAACTTCAAAATACCATTATCATCTGGCAATAAATCCTGATAGATCCGCATAAAAATGTCAAATTGTTGATGATTAATTAAGCAATCTGACTCCTTAAAATATTGTAAGGGAGTATTTTCAAAAAAATTAATTGTAAATCTTAGGATTGACTCCTAACATAGATTAAACTAATGCTTTATATGATAACATTCCCAACAATATTTATTAAATACAAAAACAAATAAATCCTTAGATTGCTTATTAGAAAGCAAACCGGAGCAGGATAAGACAGATAGTTTATTATATACTTATCACAGCTGGATAATGTGGGCATTCCAAAATTCTAACACTATGTCTCTGAAGAAGATTACACTTGCCTAAAAACATAGTGGATCTGCTTATGAGCTTAGTTTTCTAGATCCTCATACAAAGTGATTTCATCAGGGGCGGTCAGCTGGGGGACAAGAAATTGGTCAAGGAGGGGCGCATCTGAAGACAAACTAGAAAATGAATGGAAAGAGGGGCTAGCGTCAAGATTTGAAAGGCAGGGACAACAGTAGTTAGATCAGGGAGCTCTCTATGCTTGGATTATAGCAAGTACTAACACAACGTGTCTGAAAAGACATTAAAGGCCCCTTTCATGAATTAATACATACAGTTAAAATTGTATAGATCCTTGTAGGTATGGGCTTGATGGTAGTAAGTTTATGTGGTTTTCTATAGTACATTAAGCACTGTGTAGTTATGCACAATAGACTCATACTGGGATCCTTAGGGTAGCAACAGTAAGAAAGTGACTAAGACAGCCTCCAGTTCCTTGTCAAAGTTTTCCCAGGACTGCTCAGTGGCTGAATACTACTGTAAAAAGTAAGTGGCAGAGTGCTTGTCATGGCCCAGGGCAGACTGAGTGCGTTATGCCTCACGCATAATGTAAACAGATACTACAGGCAAAAGTGACTAAAATAAGGACATGGGCCATGCAGGTGAGATACAGGGTTACGTGGTAAAGGGTCAGTATAAACTAAGAGTCAGAATTATGGACTCTGCAACACTTAGTGCGGCAATATATGCCATGGAGATCTTGGTGTTGTTGGCATAAGGTGTGCTTAGTTGGATCATCTGCACAGTGAATGAAGAGTTGGTGGAGTCTTAGAGATGGATGGGCATAGGAAAAATCAGCATAGGTGCTTCCATGATGAGTTTATGATGCAAGGCGATCAAGCAGGTTAAAGGCATTTAAGGATAGAATAGAAGTAATGCAAATGGCTTAAGTAATTGGATCTTTAAGAAATTATATGATCTTAACTTGTAGACTGCAAAAAACTACTGGGAAGAGTAATGATTATATACCTGACAGCGGGGGTTGGGTTAGTGAATCAAAATCAAAATCCAAATATAAACCTAAATCCAAATATAAATTTAAACTCAAATCTGAATATGAATCCAATAATTAAAACCAAAACTTAATTTTAGAATCAAATAATATAAGATGATAGGTTAGCCCTAACATTAGCCTTATAATGAACTATCCCTGGGTGCTAGATGGTTCAGCATATTGAGGTACTCTTGGATCCAGCCCTTTGCATTGACTAGGTTCTCTTCTAGCTCTCATGTACTCTCTTCAGTGGGTAACCAGTCCACTTCAGTAGGTACTGACATTTTCCCTCAGGTCTCATAATGTCCTTGGACTTTATTCCACCTCAAATTCTTGGTTAGGTCCTTGTTCAATGGGGGTATATGGCATGGCGCACCCTCTGGTGTAACAAGGAAGTTCCATCCTTCTTGTGGAGCAAGGCCTGGTGGAAGACGTTGTGGATGTTCCAAGTGGGGAAAAAGCTCCATAAGGTAGGCTATGCTATCTATCTTATTTTTTAGCACTAATGGTGCCCAACACAAAAGGGGGAGCCGCCACATCATGCTACCTATCTTCTTGATCACCTTGTAGGGGCCCACCAACCAGTGTGCAAATTCTGAGAGGGCACCTGGATGGGGATGTTGCGCGTGTCAAGTTATACTTTGTCTCCAGGAGCTAATGTACTGCCTAACACCCGTTTCTGGTCTGTGAATACCTTATGTTTTCTCTGCACTTTTTCCAAGTTGCGCTGACACTCGCGCTGGGACTGATGAATAACACCCAGTCTCAACCAATGTGGTTCTCTGCTGGTGCATCAGACAAAGAGTCTTACCTGGGGTTGAAACCATAGTTTGCTTTAAATGGGGTACATCTGAATGGAGCAAAGAATATGGCTGTTGTATGCAAATTGTGCCATCAGCAAGAGGTTGACTCAGTTACCCTGTCTGGTATTGATGCAACAGCGTAGGTAGTTCTTGAGGATCTGATTTACTCGTTCTGTTTGACCATCGCTTTGAGGGTGATAAGAGGTGGACAATTAGCGCTTAATTTTCAAGTCCTTCAGTACCTGGGCCCAAAAAATGTGAGGTAAACTAGGGTCCACGATCAGAGACAACCTCTTCAGTATTACCATAATGCAGGAAGACATTCCTCATGAACAAGTTGGCAGTTTCCTGAGCTGTGAAGTTAGTGGTCATTGGGACGAAGTATGTCATCTTTGTAAACCTGTAAAATTCACTAGGATGACATTGATACCTTGGCAGTTTGGCAACTCGACTATGTAGACCATTGACCCCGATTTTCAAGGTCCTTTGAGATCTACAATGGTTGGAGAAAGCCTTTAAGTAGACTTCAGTGAGGCTTTTTTCATCTTCATACTTTACAACCTGAGATGTAACTGCAAAGCTCCTGATTTAGCCCCAGCCACATTTATGCTCATTGGATCGCCTTCATTGTCTTAGATCTTCCTGTGTGTCAGGCCATCAGAAAAATGTGGTAGTTTTGGAGCACCTCATTCCTTAGCTGACCTCTAGGTACAAAAAACCTCCGTTTAAACTACAGGATCTTTTAGTAAGTAGTCGCTTCAATGTCTTGGCTGTGGCCAGTTCAGTGAGGGCCTTCGCAGTGTTCTTGTTGAATTTGTTGTCAAACTAAGCGGTGATAATTTCTTTACAGCAAGTCAAAATCTGAAAGGAGTTCACTGTCAGCTTGTCAGTAGGTAACAAGGTCTAAGTATTGTGGTCTAAGATTTCAGCTTCATTAGGAAAGTGGTTGAATTGCCAACTTTGTGCTTCAGTGACCGTGTTGGTGATTCCCAGTTTTTACTGATTGTTTAGGTCATAATTCGCAAGGGTTAGGAGCCAATTGAGCCTGTCACTGGTTCAGTTGGCGGGGTTTTATAAAGTAGCCAGGATCTTATGGCTCATGAGCACTTTGATGGTGTGTTCAGCCCCACTGAGGTACTTCCACTATTGTTTCAAAGCCTTGATGATTGCCGCGAGCTCCTTGTCATAAATTAGATAGTTGCATTCTGGCAGAGACATCTTAATTTAGTAGTAGGCTACAGAGTGTAGCCTATTATCAACCACTCAGGTGACAAGACCACCATGATGGTGAAGTATGAGGTGTCAGTATCGAGTACAAATGGTTTAAAGTGATTGGGCAAGGCTAGTATGGTACTGAAACAAAGGCTTGTTTGAGGGCCTTGAACGATTTGTTAGTTTGTTGGTCCATTTAAACTTGACACTGTCTGATGTAAGATGAGTCAGAGGGAGTGCAATTTGAGTAAAATATTTGATAAAATCCCAGCAAAAATTGGCGAGCATCAAGGAGCTCCAGAATTCCTTATGGAACTTAAGAACAGTCCAGGAAGTTATAGCGTTAATCTTTTTGAGGTCGTCATAAAATTCCCTTGGCAAATGGTGCAACCCAGAAAATCAATTTTGAATTACAAAAATTAACACTTTAAGAGTTTTACAAACAAGTTATGATCATCGAGTCACTGAAAGGCTATCTGAAAGTGCCATTGGTGGTCTGCAGCAGATTGTCTGTAAATTAAAATATCATACAGGTAGATGACTCAGAACTCATTATTGTAGCTCACAAGGACCGTGTTGGTGGGTGTCTGGAAACTACTTGGTGCGTTGCACAGTCCAAATGGCATCACCAAGTACTTATAGAGTTCATAGCATGTCTTGAAGGAAGTTTTCGTTCATTGCCAGCCTTGATGTGAATCTAGTTGAATGCATTTCTTATACCAATATTGCAAAAATTTTGCTCTGGTGAGCTGGTCATTCAATTTTTCAGCGTAAGAATTGGGTACCAGCTCTTGATAGTGATGCTGTTTAACTTCCAATAGTTGAACAGGGGTGTAACTCACCGCTCTTCTTCAAAAACAACAATGAAGAAGAGAATAATGACTTGGATACTTGGGTGATAACCAGGAAAACTTGTCTTTTAGGTACTGCTTCAGCGCAATTTGTTTTTTATGGTTGCTACCATAAGTAGGGCTGTGTCCAGGTTGGGTTCCCAGAAGCAAGTTGATAGCATGGCTAATATCTGTATGGGGAGGTAGGATGCTGGACACTTCCTTGCTGAACACCCTTGACCAGTCTTCAAGGATTTGGGGTTAACCCCCTTCAGTGAGTTGCAAGAGATGGCTTGGAAGGCATTTGTTGGGTCAGCATAGTCAATACTTAGGGGTTGGAAAGCCTCTCCATGGGCGATCATAATCTTCTTGTTTTCATAGTCCCAGTATAATTGTTGCTCCATCATCCATGAGAAACCAAGAATAATCAGTTGGGGTAAGTCATCCATGACCCAAAACTGGGTGTCAAACTGGGTCTCTCTGATTAGAAGTTTTATCAAAACTTTGTAAAGAACGGCTTGGGTGCTGGAGCTGTTTCCAAGGGCTACGGTGGTGCTCTCAGTGCCGCAGTCAAGCCTCAGCATCTTGTCAAAATATGGTTAACAAAGATTTGTATAGAATCATAATTGAACAGAGCCTCAAAAGCAACTAAGCTGCCATCAGAGAGGATTTTAAGTGATAAAACAAGGTAAGACTGAGAATGCTTTTTAATGCTGAGAGAGATGTTGTCTGAGCAGTTGTCTTCCAGTAGCGATTATGGGACAAGTGACTGACAGTGTGGCAGAAGAAACATAGTCTCTCATTGACATGGCGCTTGTACTCTTCCAGGCTAATATTTAAATGATATAATCAATTAGTTCTTAGAGTGGGGTGGCCCAACGGGATGAGGATATGAGGCTTGTCATCATACAAGTCTTTGGCCAACTCTAACACTTAAGGGAGCAGAAGCAACAAGAGGTGATGATGCATGAGTTCTTTCATGTAGTTGTTAAGGCCGCTTCAAAAATACAATGCAGCAAGCTAATTATGCTGAGTTGCTTAAACAAGGAAGAGGAAACGATGCATGTAGTCCTCCAGGTTGTAGCTCCCTAGGATGGCAACATCAACTTCATGAAGGCCTAGATTTGGGACTCCTCTGTAAAGCGGCTTTAAATAAGCGCTCTTTAAAAGTGTCATAATTCAAGCACAAGTTCTCATCCTCTTCCAAGGCTTGTGTGAACCAGTTGATTGATTCTCCTATCAACAATGAACTGATGGAAAAGACCCTAAGGAATCTTCAGTGTACTGTGTTGGGGTAGGTCTTGAACTGAAACCCAAGCAGAATAAGTCCTTTCCAGACGTTGGCTAAGGTCATCTTGTTCACGGTTGGCAGGAGGCAGTTCAAAAGAGACTAAATTCCTTGGGTGGATACTTCAATCGTCTGAATATGGTCCATATGGTTGGTGGCTGGTGATTGCAATTTGGATGTCAATAGTCCCTTAACATAGTAATCTGAGCAAAAAAACGACAATATATAAGATGCCCATAACGTCAGAAGAATTAGGGGGGCCAGCTTACAAAGCTTTGATACAGCGGTCAAACTGCCACAGATAGGTCAGACTGGGTACATACTGCCTCATGCATAACATACTCAGATACTCCAGGTTAAAGTGAACAAATAGGGACATGAGCCACGCGGGTGAGATATAGGGCACCCAATGCAAGGGGTTGGTATAAACTAAGAGTCAGAATGAGGCCTCCGCAACACTTAGTGTGGCAATGTATGCCATGCTGATCTTAATGTTTTTGACATAAGGTGCTCGGTTGGATCAGCTACGCAGTGAATGAAGTTGTTGGTAGATTCTTTGGAGCCAGCTGGACATACCAGGGGTCTGCAAAGGCGGCTTCCATGGCGGGTTCTCAGAACGCAGCTATCAAGCCAGTTAAAGCCGTTCTAAGATTAATATAAATTAGTAATAATGGAAAAAGTAAATGAAACTTCATGCAATTTTTATTATCTTGATTTGTTGACTGCAAGGAAACTACTGGGAAGGAAAGTGCTTATATACCTGCAAATGGTGGTAGGGTGTGGTCAGGGATCCAAAAACACAAATCTGAATTTAAATCCAAATTTAAATCCAGTCTTAATCCAAATCTTAATTTAAATACAAAACTAAAACTAAAACTAAATCCTAATCTTGATTTTGAATTTAAAAGGAGTCAACAGATGTTAAATGTGCCTTACAGTGCTCAACCTAATCATGCTCTTAAAGAATCACAACACCCATGGAAATTGAAGATGCATCAAAAGCCACAATGAAGGGCTTAGACGTGTCAGAATGTCTGAGCTCTAGCGCAGTTTGAAAAGTTTCTTTAATGGAATAAAACGCATGTTGGAATTCAGATGTCCATCTGACTGGGGTATTTTGCATATTAAGGAATGTAGGGGAGCCACTAAGTTGAGCAAGATTAAGGAACTTCTTTAGGAGGATAAATAACCTCAGGAAGCTTTGGAGTTGTTTTTGGGTTGGTGGGGTTGGCCAGGACTGTTTGGATTCTAGCTTGGATGGAGGAACCTCATAATTGTCCTTCAAAAATAGTTTTTCTAAGAAGGTAAACTCCTCAAAAAAGAATTTACATTTAGAGGGCTTCACAAAAAGCCCAGCACTGTAGATGGCAGATAATACTGCTTCCAGATTCTTTAACATGTTGCTCATGAGTGGGCAAAATTAATTAAAATGTCATCAATATAGGCAACCACTCACAAGAAGCAAAGATCACTCAGGACAATATCTATTTGGCACAGAAAAGATGCTGGCATGTTGTACAACCCATATGGAACTACTTTTAACTAAAAGATTCACCTCTTTATGCATATGGCAGTGATCCACTCTTGCCCATGATTGACTCTTATTTGATTAAAGGCATTTACCAAATCAAGCTCAGAGAAAACAAATGACTTTGCAACTGTCTGGGCCATAGATTGTTCCAGTGGGAGGGGGTAGGGGTCTGGAACTGTCACATTATTAACATGCTTATAATTAACTAAAGATTGCAGGGTTACATCTGCCTTTTATGAGAAAAAAATGGTAGAAGCAATGGAAGAGGACCTCTTAACAATCCAATCTTTCGCCAGCATGTCATCCAGCCATGCATTGGGGCTTTTCCATTTTCCTTTGTGTAAGGGTATAATGGGCAGTTGTTGAGATTTTTTTATGCCCACATTACCCAACTTGATAAATTATAGATATCTGCTTGTCCACTCATGAATGAGGCCAGCTAGTGGATGTGATAAATACATTTCAGATGATAACTATTGTTTAGAGAAATATCCCTAAAAAATATTAAGTAATTCTCTGGGGTGTAATGCTTAATTGCTTATGTTTTTTTGGGATCATCCCTGACTATAAGCAAGTGTTTGATTATCAATTTTATTATTGATGATTTAGTTAACTTTTAAGTGTCAAATGGGGTTTGTCACCAATTGATGAATGGACTATGGTACCCCAAATTTTGTCCGCCATGGTCCGCCAGCTAAAGCGGTTTCCAAACAAAAGTTTCCCCAAAACATCCTCGCCATCTGATATGGCTTCCTAGGCTGATAACTGAGGTGCTATTTTGCAAATTTTTCATTTATGATAATCTTTTGTTTGGCTAAATCCAAATAAAGATGCGTGGCGGCCCCATTTTTGTGTTGGGCACCACTAGTGCTAAAAAATGAAGGGATTATGGTTAGTTGCTGAAGCGCCAACAATGCTTCTTTAGCAACTTGTATGTTAAGTTTTTAGGTAACGCAACCTACTGTTAATGAGTAAAGGTCCTATTACCTAAGCAGGTCACTAGCCTAATTAAAGTACTCTGCTGGGGTTGATTAAGAATGTGGGAGCACATTTATCAATTAAGCTGGGAAGGTCGCTTAGCTAGTCAGCAGTGGAACATGACTAACTGGATGAGAAAAATCCTCATGGATTAGACATAAAAGGCTAATTTAGTGGAAAAAGCTGCCGTTTCCTCAATGTGGTGCCAACAGGGGGTGAGCGCCAGATTCCCTATAAATTACTCAATTTATTCAATAGAGTAGATACTTTTTGATCAAAATAAAGGTACTCAAATACTTTGATAATTAATTTGGTTTACAATTACTGTATTTATTACTATTGGATTAGAGTGTGTAATGATCATATATCCTTTGGCTGTTTATTGTTTAGATCTCTGAGGCTCCTGCATCATGAGAAGCTGAGAACCTCTTAATCTAAGAGTAGGTAAGTTATATTAAGAAGAAGAGAACCTCTGAACCTGATAATAGATTAAGTTCCATTAGCAAGTTTCACCAGAAGGAAGTGTCAGAGGGAACAATTCACCTAATTCAGAAATAATTTCCAGGATCAGAAGAGCGCATGGCACCAATCAAGAGTTAAAGACAAAATACTATTTTTGCTGTGAAGGTTCAACTAGGGTGATAGTAATCTTATTATTAACACAACTAATTATTATCAGCTATATTATTGCTTTATACAACACACATAAGAACCTGTGAAGTAAGCTAAAGAGCTATAGTGAGTAAAAGTTCAGAGTTTACAGCGGTTTTTTGACAAGGTGTATCATTATTTGAAATTCTAGAACATAATTTGAATGAGAAGGGAGACTAGCAGCTTTGCTTATGTCAACTACTTATTTTGTATGGGTCAAGAAAAGATGGGAAATATAGAGGAATATCCATGGGTAGAGGAGCGGAAATAAGATGAACTCAGGGAGGACTCAGTAGGAAAGTTATCGTTAAAGGAAATTTCCCACTGAGCTCATTATAGACGAAGGAGAGGGAATTGTCTTTTAACTTGATATTCACTTGGTGTTGACAAAACCAACCTAAACAGGAATTAAAGGATATAACAGATTGAGAACTTCTGAAAAGTGGTCGCAGAAGCAGTTGTGAAATAAAAAACTGTACTGGGGCAGCACAGTATGACAGTTTTTGGATTGAGAAGAGCATCAATATTGGAGTTTGTGCATCAGTATCCAGATCCAGGGTTTATGAAAGTTTAAATTCCATAAAGCTGCCCAACGCCCCTAAATACAAGGTGACCTACACAGTGACATTGCTTGTTCCAGAACAGAAGGTAATGAGGAATGTGAATTAATCCTGATTTTCTTTGGTGGAATCTGAGAGTGAAAGGGCTTGGAAAAGAAGTTAAAGTGAGAAGTAACCTCTTGGAAATGATAAGCCATACTTGCTTATTCTAAAAACATTGGGTTTTTCTACCTGATTAAATGAAAGGTGGTAGGATTCAGGGGTTAACCAACGCGTTTTTCAACAAAAAATATGAATGGTAGTTGAATTAAAAAGGGATTATAAAAGCTAGGCAGGAGAGCGCTTCACTCAACCTAGAAAGAAGGGTGAGAGCGACAATATTTTTGGCCAGTTTATTTTTCATTGTGCAAGCTGACTGAAAGAAGGCTGACCATGTAAACTGGATGTCTTAGCGCCCAATTAATGGCCCAAAGTGCCAATGGCTCAGCTGAACTAGTGATTTTTAGCTGGGAAGCAAGAAGTTTATAGTAAATAGTAGTCAGTTCAAGAGCATACTAAAGATCCCCACGACAAGCCAGAAGCATGTAATGGAGGAAACTGCGGGATTTTCTGGGGCAACCCACATGGGCGGAAGAGGCAAAAAAAGACAACACATCTTATATTAGCAGCTGTTTAGTATTATGTATGAATGGTTTGGAATAGTTTAGAAGCATATTGCGAGAGGATTGTTCCAAATTAATGGCGAATTGCAGGGCATTTGTAAGTAAATAGCATCCGCGCCATGCATGAAATACTTGCAGACAAGTTCAGGAAACCAAGATCTAGGAGTTATGTGATAACATGGAGAATTACTGAATCAATTTATAGCATTAACTACTTTAAAACCTTTTGAAATAGTGTGTAGATTACAACATACATTTCCAGATACCATTTTCTACTAGGAAAGACAAAAAATGGAGGACTCCACATTATTCAACTTCATAACAGTGGCGTTTATACAGAGTAAGGGTGAAAAATTTAAGAAATAAACCGGCGAACTACCCTAAGGTGGGTGTTTGACTATATAGTGGGTGGGGAAGGGAGCTTAGAAACAACGAGCAACTAAGCCTCTGCAGGGAACCCTAACTAAGCAGGTTGGGCTTAGCATGATAGGTCGAGGGAAGACTTCATAGAGCTCAGATCACATTCTAAAATTTTTGATAATGTGACTACCAGATAAGAGAGAGGACTAGCGGGATACTTTTAATCTTGAATGGAATCTTTCTGGACAGGTATGCTACTATCAACAGTTCTTCCAGAACCTGTCTTATTAATTAAATTGATTGAGTGATAACTGGAAGTGATCATGATATGTGCAATTTTTCTTGCGATCCAGACTTCTTAAATCTAGCCCCAAATAGACTTATCAGGTGATTTACTAAATATGAATGTTAGTGTGGTTGGAAGTTTTTTGAGTTAGCCAGTGACATGGACACCCTTGGGTTGAACCCTTAAGTTTTGTTGGAAGCCCATTATAAACCACCTCTCTGAACACTCTTCAATAAACTTTAACAGATTGAAAGAAGAAATGGGGGGCAGAGAGGGAAGGTCTTTTGGGGCCAGGGCAGTAACCCACCGCTCATCCACCACTTGAGCCAGGTCACTAATCTGGGGTAAGGGCTCTACTGGGGTTTTGGGTCCCTTATTAATCCTGTGAAAGAACTGCTTTTTATCTTGCTGGAGAGGCTGATTACTGGGATTTACAAATCGGAACAGACTTGTTTTAATCTTAAGGGCTTGAGTCAGCATCTGCAAAGCACAGATATAGAATTGTCAAGATTATTTTAGGCCATAGATTAACTAATAAAATAGAAGGCCAAATTTTCTTCCCTTGAGTGATGATGGAATAATTTACAGGATGATATGGAAAGAGTGAGAATACAAGTTGACCAAAGATTCCCACTAGCATGTGTAGACACTATCCTCTGAGCTATGGAAAAGTGTACAGCAGCCATTAAAGCCCGTTTCATCCCCTAGGGCTCTAGTCGACCTAAGTTTTATAATGAGATAAATTTTGGCCATGAAAAAATCACTTCAATCATCAATGCTAATGAGAAAACATGGAGGAGGCTACCAACAGGCAGAAAGTAAAGAATATTCATCTTAGCCTATGCATTGAAGCCAAAGAGATTATAATCACACATATATGAAATAGCTAAACATGAGCGCAGTTTAAATCTTTACTTAAGAGATTTGGAAGTAATTATACTTTCTAAACTGAACATCAAGCCTTTATGGTGATATAATATAATAAAGGAAATCCCCTCTGACTTTTCTAGCTGCTTAGCGCCAACTCTAAACCTTTAATAAACATTAACTATATTTCTTTAAACTACTACATAACTGCTGTCAATACCATCCTCAATTTATAGCCTGATTGCCATTTACACATGTTAGGGCTCAAGATAAACTTTACAAACATAAAGTGATCACCAAAGATTTAGACAAAATACCCCATCTATGATGAAAAAAGCTCCTAATTTTAAAACATATGAAGGTCAATTTTAAATTCATGGTACCAAATCAAAGGATTAAGAAATAAACTTGTACTTTTTGCAAAGGATGACGCCACACCATTGACAAATGTTTGTGAATGTGATAAGGAGATGTAAAAAGAGTTTATAGCATAAAAAAGTAAGGCTCTTTCTGCTGACATTTTTAGCATACCTCAATCTAAACTTACCTATACTATTACTGCTCCTGAAAGCGCCACCTTTAAGGATGACCCAGAGAACAAACTATCCACTTCTGACAATTTAAAATCTTGATATCGCTTATCCTTCTTTTGCTGAGTCACTCATGTTACTCACTTTACCTCTATATTTTAGAGCCTAGTTATAAAGGTTGCTGACAAGGTTTGTAAGAATCCCAGCCGCACTCATAAAATTGGACAGTTTATTCTCCCCTTTTGATCAAAGAAGGGGAACAATCCCAATCCCTTTTTACTGGAAAAAATAACAGATTAAGGAACACCTTTGACGAGCTTAGGGTTTTCACCAAGGCTTCTCATCTCAATTTTTGCAACAAGTCAAAAACATTAGGGGATGATGTTGCACGAAGTTTAAATTTAGCTGAAGCCTATGTTATGAAGTTTAGGAAAATCTGCATTGAAATCCAAGCACAATTGGGCATAATGAGACTAAAGTCTCAACTGGAGAACCAGCACAGAAAATTACCCAGCAAAGACCTCTCTGAGGATACGGAAAATTTTTTTAAATAATTGAGAGACATGAAAACGTGATGGAACTCAATGAAAGCAAAAATTTGGAAACAGAAACTGCAGATTGAGGCGCCTGAAATATGCAAGCTGATTCATGACGCAAAAGTCCTGGCGTTTTGGAGAAGACTCATGCGTCCAACTGTAAAAAATATTCCACAGTTCTCTCCCCTCAATTCCCTCCAACTATAAAAACCTAGTGCTCTGCTGATGGTAAAGTGCTGAGATATTTCGTCATATCCTTGAAAACTTTTAAATATGCCAAAACTACTTTAACATATTATATAATTTTCAACTATAATGGCTGTCCCAAAGGAACCACCTCAACCAATGGAAGGCCCAGTTCATTTGTATCAGTAATGATAGTGGCCATCAAATTGGTTATTTCAGCTATTACCTCTCTAAGTGCGGAGACCCCTTGGAGTCATCCCTTATGAGTTTCACATGATGCTCCTGCTCAGAAGAACGAATATTTGGAGTATCAAAATGAGCGGAACAATCAATTTTTTCAATTTTCTGTCATTACTATGAAGAAAATAAAGACATTGATTTGGAAGTCAATACTCAGTGAGACACAGTTGGAATTAAACCCAAAAAACAATTGTCACCTTTTGGTACCAAGTGCGCATTCAAAAGTGTCAGAATTATGGCCCAAGTACAAACTAAAGAGGACAGATTGACCCATAAATCAATCCAATCAGTCCCAATCATGGTGGGGATGGGTATCGGAATCCAGGGGATTTGGATGCTCACCAATGCTATTCTGCCCTGAATTTCCACAGTAATTTAAAGAAGAAACTCTCTACTGCTAGGATATATATTTTTAAAGGACTATGAGACCATGTATTTAAAAGTAACTGAGTTGTTAAAAGTAATTGAGGTGGGACCACGTACATTTAAAAATAAAAAAATTAATTAACTTAATGGATCATACCATATGAATTTTGATAATAATATTGTTGTGGTCAGGAAGCAGACCCTTTTATTGTCTCAATGCTTAAAATATAAACTTGTCAAAGCTCAAAATGAGTGAGGCGCAAAATTTGGATTAGGCTAGTAATAGCTGAATCAGGGAATATGGGGTTCAGACCTATTAGAGCTCTCAAACTTCGCCTCACTAAAATGGAACAGCTGATGGAGGGTCAATACTAGGTAGGATAATTCCATTAAGCAAAGATTTATAATACTAAACCAATCATTATGCAGGAAAATATTTGCATCTTGTGAGACCCCTCCACCCTTATAAAAAGGGATTGTCTCCACCTAGGTGGTTGAACGGAATGGTTTATGGTACAGAGAGGAGCCTCGGCAATACTTCTCAAATTTTACTGCAGGTTTGGAACAACACAACTGTCAATAATCAAGATTTTTGGTTGAGGAGGGTACTTAGAAGGATTTCCTCACTATAAGGGATTCCACCAGCAATTGGCTAGGGTCTTTTGGCCAAAATTTCCTCTTTGACCTTTAAAGTCTCATTTTAGAATATTTGATTTGTAATTGTCTGACATTACTCCCTTTAAGAGTGGTAGGGGAAGAATATGAGAGCAAGAGTTGGCCATAAACCTAATTGATGGTAATTCCTAAAGCAAGGGATTTGATGGAGCTCTCATCCCCTTGCTATTATGTGACTATAAAAGGTCCATTCCAGATAAACCCAAGCTTCTCAATTCTAAGAGTGATTTGATTATGGTAATACAGCTTTAAATTTGATACTTGGAAGAATGAAATGGGGGCCAGATCTCATTAGCTGCCTGGCCCAATTTAGTGACAGTATTTGTCAAATTATTCATAGCCTCTGATTGTAATTGGATGATGAGCTGGTCTAACTTTTTCTTAGCTTGTTCAGGGTCAGTCCTGTAAGAAAAAATATCTTTAGCTAATAAAGCTGGCACCCCTGGGTTCTCGCGCATATAACACAGAAAGGGGACATTTTGATAATATGATGGTAGCTAATAAGATAGTCCATGAGAGCACTGGGTAGGTAAAGATCCTAATGAAGAGGGTCTGCTTTGGCCATTTTTTAGAGTATAGAGACCAGAGTTCCGTTTATTCTTTCTACAGCCACATTTGTGGATGGGTTGTAGGGGGCCAAAGAAGAGTTGCTGTTTTCCCATGGAAGTAGAAAGAAGCTTTACCACCATGGAGGCGAAATTTTTTCCATTGTCACAAAGGAGGACCTGGGGAAGCCATGCCACATGAAGATATTTTGATGTAAAAAGGTAGCAGGGCTTTGGCAGTCTGAGCGGGGAGAGTAACAGCTTCACCCCATTTGGTGAAATGATCAATTTTGACCGAGATATAGCGATTGCCACCAGTGGTTTGAAGGAGAGGACCTATCACGTCCAAACTTATGATGTGGTAGGGTTGTTGGGGCGTAGTAGGTTGGTACTGATAACGAGTCTTTTAGCTGGATTTCTTTTTATATGTCAGACAGGAATCCAAGACTTCAAATATAGTATTCATGATGCACTCCCAGTAGTAGCATTCTTAAACCATTTCATAGTTTTTCTATACTCCTCTATGCCCCTTGATAATATGAGACTCCAGGATCACAAGTACTTTCTCTGACGGCCGGAGATAGGGAAATCAGTTTACTCCTACTTTATTGTATAACTTCCCACTTTCCACCTTGGTGTTGCAGGAGTGCCGATATAGCATCTTTTGTAAGGGTTCATCTTCATCGGCCCACTCATCAGGATTCATTAAGAGGTCATGTTACCTCTCAGCTTCACTATTGTCTAAGTGCAGGACAGGCATCTGCGTCAACCCATCAACGTTATATGGCGAGTTCCCGCTCAATGTTCAAAAGTCATATTGTGATGCTGGAGCTTCAGATCCCAGCAAGCCAACAGTCCTGTGAGCCTACATATTCTGCAACCACTTCAAGGATGCATGGCCAGTAACCACTTTACAGGAAGGCCCATATAAAAAAGGGCGGTAGTACTTTACAGTGAAAAGGACAACAAGGCACTCCTTCTCAGTGATGTTGTAATTGCGCTCAGCTTTTGAGAGAATCTTGCTGAAGTAAGATACATTTTTTAATCAAATGCTAATCCAACTGAGCCAAGATAGCTCCAGGCGTAGTTGGAGGCAGTGGTAAACAACATGAAGGGCTTGCCATAGTCAGGATTACAGAGTAATGGCAGTTGTTGCAATAACTCCTTCAATGTCTCAAATGCGACTTTTTGTTCAGCACCCCAATGGGATAGAGTGTTCTTAGCCAAGAGATGTACGAGGGGCTCACAGAGCTGGGCGAATTTGGGATGAATTGATGGTAGTACCCCATCATGCTTAGGATACATGTATGTTGTGAAGGTTTTGGGCGCAGTCAGTTTAGATATCGCTTCCATCTTGTCTTAAAGGGATGTATCCCATCTTGAGAGATAGCGTGCCCAGGAAATCCAACTTCTTCTGGAAGAAGGTAAATTTGGAGATCTTTATCTTGATTTTGGATGCCCTCAACCATTAAAATACTTTTTTAGGTGCTTGAGGTGCTCGTTGAAGGTCTTAAATAATAATGTGATGTCATTGAGTTAGACAATCACGCTGCTCAGCTTAAGATCCTGGAGAATATGATTCATCGTCATCTGAAAAGTGGCAGGCGCATTGCATAACCCCTGGGGTAACTGAGTGGGCTGAAGTAGGCACTCGCTACAGATAAGGACGCACTTCTACTTATCCTGTGGAGAAAGGTCCATCTGCCAATAATCACTAGCCAAGTTTATGGCAGAAAAGAACTTAGCCCAGAGTTTTAAGCCAAAACATCATCAATTTGGGGGATAGGGTATATGTCCTTCTTGGTGATATTGTTCAGCTTACAGTAGTCCAAACTACCCTATGCCCTCCATTTTTCTTCTTTATCAGTAAAAGAGGGGATGACTAAGGGCTTTGGGATGGCACCAGCAACCCAGCGTCCAGCAGCTGCTTGAGCTCTGTCCACCTCTGTAGCTCCTCGACTTTTGATTTTCTGTAGGGCTTGAATCAGATGGGATGAGCATCCCCAACGTCAATAGTGTGTCCAAACCTTCATGTGCTCATAGTCAGCATCAGATTTAGAAAAAATGTCTTTATATGTCTTCAGGAAGGTGTGTATGTTGTCGAGCTCTGCTAGGGTTATTTCCTCAGAGATATGGACAGTAGGCAAAGTACATAATGATTGGTTGGCGGGTAAGACCATATACGCCATAGACCCAATACAGTGGACTTGCTTGATGTCCTCAATGGGTATCAGAAGGCCTCTTCCAATTGATGATGCTTTTTATGACCAATCCTTTGGGGTGAGATTCCCCAGAAGAAAATTGATGGTTCACTGATAGGTTGGGTCCAATACGCCTGGCAATATCTTGGGATCTAAGGGACTAACACCCTCAACACTAATTACATGCAATAAGAAGTTGTGGGGGATTTGCAGGGTAATCTTTGTGTCAACTAAACTTTGTTCACCCGCCCTGATTATTACTTCTTTGGATGCATAGAAAGGGATACCCTCTATGGTGTCCACTGATTTGGGCAGCTTCTTTGTATTCCACCCCACCGTTGTGTAGTTTAATGGTAAGGCGGAGGAAGGATACTTAACGGTGCAAGCGTATTTATTTCTTAAGCTCTTCATTAGTCAGAATTAGAGGAATCTCATAGTTAAGCAAGGAGAGATAGCTCTGCTTCAAGTTAATAACCTCTTCAAAAATGAGCATAAACTAGGTACCAATGAGTATATCATAGGTATTTTTAGCCAAGGCCACCTCTAAGGCCAACAGGATGAGCTTCCCAAAAACAAATGGACAGAGAAGAGTAGGCTCCGATGGCATGAGTGTCAGTTGGATCCACAGTTCCAAACAATCGGGTGTAATCAAGGTCAAGGGCCAGCTTAAATTTTTACTAAGTTTTGTTGACACAACGCTTACTGGGGACCAAATGTTGAGGATAGACCTAACATGAACTCCATTGACGATGAATTCCACTTTTGTTAAGGTTTCACTCAAGTTGGGGGAAAGAGCGAGGACCCCCTTTAGACGGATAGTAGAGACAAGTCTTTTAGCAGTGCTAGGGTATTTTTCATAGATAGTCTGCAGGGTAAGAACACACTGAGTGGATTGGATAAGTGTGGCAATGAGCTGGTCAGCATCACTAGCAATGTCAATAATCTCAAAACCCTTAACTTGATGGGGATAAGTTTAACAAGAGATCTTAGTCACATCCACTCTCCCCAAGTTTAATCTGTCAGGTACCTCCACTTCACCTGGAGCTCCTAACACATAATGACCAACATCTCCACAACCCCCTAGACTCGTTGTCAGAGGGGTTATCAGTGCATGTCAGAGAGTCGTATGTTGTGAGGTAATTTCAGGGCTCCCTTTGTTGCAGGAGAGACCCTGGGGGCGCTCATCTACCCTTTTATCCGTTGGAGGAGATGATGTAAATGTTGCTGCTCTACATTTAGCCCTTAATGTAGGGGGTTTGGGCTTCCCTATGGCTACTGGTTTTGGACGAGAGATGGCCTGAGGCGCGGGTGAGAGATAGAGGTGGCGTCATGGAAGGACGGTACAATGGAACCACATGGGTAAGCCGCTCTGGAGAAGAAGAGGGACAAGGCAAGGTGATGACTGCTTTCACCAACTGACTTTTTGGAGTTGAAGATGGAGGGGAGCACTGCCCATCACGGCCATTATCCTTTGGCTATCTTCAAGGGATGGAGAAACATTTTTGTGGCGGAAACTCCGCAGGAGCAGGTTTCCTAATGGAGACAGCTGTAGAAGATGCATTATTGGTCAGAAGCTGCTTGCTTCAGATTCTTGCTTAAGGTCAAAACTTATGGATGTCAGCTTTCGCTACCAAGGCCTCTTTTATATCTCGTACATTTTGTAAAGAGCGCTTAAATAGGAGGTATGCATTGCAAGGAGGGATGTGAAGCTAATCCGGCCAAGATAGCCGCAATGACATCATTTAGTGGTAACATTTTTTGCAAGCAGTAGAAGTTGAGATTTACTGTAAAACTTCTAAACAAAAGAGGCTATTGATTCTCCTTTTTTAGGCTAAGGTACATAAAGGCCTGTTTTTGCCTTTTCAAACTCTGCAGGAACCCAAAATCCTCAAGAAGTGCTTGTTTAACCTCCGTCTAGATGCTGAGGGTGACCATTTAAAGAACCATTATCTCCTGAGCTCCACAACTAAAGCAGGGAAGGATGTACTTAATCTTTAGAAGGTCAGTTGCTACTTCTATAGAAACTTCTTGCATAAAAAGGAAAGAAGCAATACTTCTCTCACCCTGGGTAAACTTATCCCTAAAAGGAGGAATTATGAATAGAACGCTGCTCAAGCCTTTTGAGGTGAGACAAAGAACTGGCTAACTGAAGTTCCAGAGTATTTAGCCAGTGATTAAATTTAGGGGGAGGTCGTGAGGGTTACTTTCCCCATTAATTTCCATTTTTAGTTTGTTTTTTTGTGGTGTACAGCCTCCTGTAGTGAGCACCACTTATGAGTATCCAGGGGATTTGGATTCTCACCTATGCTATTCTGTCCTGGAAGTTTTCCAATAATTTGAAGGAGAAGGTTCGCTCTTCACTGCTGCAAAATTTATTTTTAGTGGATTATATAACACTTAAATTTAAATAGTAAAAAAGTAATTAATCTAAAGAATCGGTCTTATATGAATTTTTTTAAAAATATTCTTAGGGTCAAGAAGCAAACTCTATTAAAAGCTTGATGCTTAGTATCTAAATGTGTTATGGCTCAAAATGAGTGAGGCTCAAAATTTGGATTAGGCTAGGAGTAGCTGAATCAGGGAATATGGGGTTCAGACCTATTGGAGCTCTCAAACTTCGCCTCACTAAAATGGAACAGCTGGTAGAGGGTCAATACTGGGTAGGATAAGTCCTTTAGGCAAAGATTTATAATACTGACCCAATCATTATGCAGGAATATATTTTCACCTTGCAGGACCCCCTCCACCTATATAAAAAGGGGTGGTATCCACCTAGGTAATTGAACAGAATGGTTTATGGTACAGAGAGGAGCCTCAACAACACTTCCCATATATGGCTGCAGGTTTGGAACAATCCAACTGTTGACAATTGAGCTTTTTTGGCCGAGGAACGTATTTGGAAGGATTTCCCCAATTTGAGGGATTCACTGATAATTGACTAGGGTCTTTTGGCCAACAGCTTCTTCTTTGACCTTTAAAACACTCTTATTCTGATATACAACTTTTAATTGTTTGACAATTGGAACAACAATTTGGAAGGAGATACTCAAAGTAAAACAGTTGGGATCAAACTCAATGAAAAAAGACACCCCACTTTATCAAGCGCATATCCAAATGAGTTAGGAGTAAGACCTGAATGCAAAAATTAGATGGGCGGAAAAGTTTCCTCCTGCTGACACTGTCAGTATTACACCATACTAAGAGCATGGTTAAAATTAGTATTAGCGCTCAGCTTAGTTGTCAGGGAGGTAATGATATTCATAGACCAATTTATTCTGCATTTATCCCCACATAGTTCTTATTCACACATCACTTGAAAGGAGATGCCTTGTGGACTTTTGATTCTATTGTGGGTATTAGAGTACCCCTGATGAAAGCCAAGTTTTTTGGCACTCCAGTTGTCTGAAATAGTAACCCAGCCAATTAACACCTCTGTCATTTCAGTGTCTCAGGATCTGCTGAACCTGAGATTCTTCAGCAGCTAAACAGAGCTTATATGGACTTATGCGCGCACTCCTGACCTGCTGGTCATGGGTGGTGTAGATTAAGGCCATCGAATAAGTTTTGCTCATTTGAGCTGTACATCTGAATTTCCCCATCAAGTGCTCAAGCGTACAACATAACAGTGATAGGGCCCACCTCTTGCCCCTCAGAGAAAGTGGCTCATAGGTTCTGTGAGTTCTGGCAGAGCTAAAATTGTGATTGACTTTAAATGAAACTACTGAGGCTTCTGATGACCAACAATCTTTGGCTCTATTGGACGCCTTATATATAGCGAGGCAAAAATTTAGGCCTGCACCCTCTTGTGCCAAAATTTGCACCTGGGGGAGCCACCTCACTCACTATCTATGATTGTTTCGTCCATGGTGGCAACATCTGCATTGTGGCCGCAACTCCTGTTCCAATTAGTTCAACAATGAGGATTGGCCATGAGTTTGGAGAACCATAATAAGGCTTTCATCAATTTGTGAAGTCCCCCCAACTAGCAGCGGATATTGCTATTGCTGCGTTCTAAGCTTCTTTTAACCAAGGAGTGGGATCACACATTTCATGATATAATGAACCCCAAACCTTTAAATGGCATAAAAACTAGCTCAATAGATTATGGCCCGCTTTGAAATCAGACCTACTAAAAAGTCAGACACCCTAAAACCACACGTCCAGTACACTAAACCAACACCATCCACTAACAAGAATGAGGTACTCTTTATACCCAATAATGAGGGAATATTGGGCAAAGAAATGGATTTAGAACAAGGTCTCATAATGGACAATGTACAAGACACCAGTTCAGCAAATCTAGATCAGAAAGATGTCCCCTCTAGTGTGCTGGAGGTATTGGTTCTCGCTACTTACGTCCCTTCAATGGTTTGGAATGGGAAGCACGCCGCATCAATAACACATAACACAATCAACCCAACCTCCTAACACATGAGTTAATCAACACACAACTGGAGGCCCCAGGGACTCTAGTAATTTATTACAAATCACACTAACCTAGACTCATAAACTTACTCAGTGATGTATCAAACAGAGCAACAGGCACAATATTCATAACAGTGGATCCAGATGCCCCCTCACTGTACCCCTACCAGATGGAAACAATGGAACAAGTTGAGGATGATCATTGGTGGAATCCCATAATTGAGGACCTCAGCCACATATGATCACTGTCGGATTCACCAGACCCGCATTCTCACCACTCTCATAAGCTCAAGTGGTAGCAAAGCATTCCCAATTTCTCAACTGATCATATAATTATCCCACAATTGCAACCACCACTGCGGGAGCATGCTTCTTGAACAGCTTCAATATATTTGATTGTGATTATTTCTTGTTTGTTATAGACATTACATTGGGTCCCAAATGGGCAGTGATGAATGCAATAATTGACATGGCGTGTCAGAAAACTTTATGAACTTAATATGGCTCAGGCATTAGACCTGGCAGTTACCGTGGGGACGCCCACCATGGGGTCTAAAAGGTATCATTGGTCGCCATGACTATACGCAAGCCTCTAAACTTCATTTCCCATTTGCACCAGTTCCACACCAATTTCTCAGTGATTCCAGACCTCCTCTAACCATGATCTTAGGGGTAGGATGGTGGCGCCGACAGGAAGTTATGATCAACCTCAAACAAAATATACTTGTTTTCTCAATATACTATAAAATTGGTGAAATCCCACGTCTCCCCATGTTGGTGAAAGGAAACGCCCTGGAGGTCAAGGTAGTATACTCCGCATCAAGTGTAGTAGCAGATCTCCCCACAATGACCTCAATATTTGAACCATACAAATAAATTTACAACTTGGACAAAGTGAACAGTTTGTCACCCCACTCCGAGTTTGACATTGATTTCTGTCTAACAGTGTTCCTCACTAAGATCAATTATATAAATTACCCATATACTTTCACCAAGGATCAGTTATTAAATATTGGATCAATGAAATGATGGCCAAAGGATGGCTAATAAAGAAAACCTCGCCGGTGTCATCCCTTGTGGTGTTTGCCCAAAAATCTGTAAGCACCTTATGACATTGTATAAATTACAGCCATTTGAATAATGCCGCAGTACCAGATCCATATACCCACCCGCTGAAGGCTGAAATCTCTAAAGTGATTACCAAGTATTAGGTATTTCTCAAAATTGGATTAGTCAACGTCTTCCACAAAGTCTGAGTAAAAAGAGGGCCAAGATTGGATAACGGCTATCTGAACACGCCATGGCATTTACCATTTCAGGGTCATTCTTTTCAGGTTGAAAAATGCTCCCACCGTTTTCCAGAGGGTTATCAACCAAACGTTAGGAGACTTCCACTTTAGATATGCAGTGGCATATATTTATGACCTCTGGTCTATTTCCCTATACCTAAATATTATGAGAAGGATTTGGTGGTGGTAGCAGCCACCTTGCAACACGCAGGACTGCATGAAAAGACATCATAATGCAAATTTTTAAGATGAGATGCAATTCCTTAAAAGTACAGTACTTAAAGATGGTGTCAAGAAATAGGTATGACTGGACGATAAGCCATATAGTTTGACGGAGCATATTTTATTAGTTAAAGTGAGCCTCAAGATTTGGGTAGTAGTTTGTGTTAACTTAAAGTCGGTCAATAGAGGCGAAATTATTTTAGAAATTAGGTGAAGTCTGCCAGAGCCTCAATGATGGGAAAAAACCCCTAAAATTGTAGTAATAGGGAATTAACTAAACTTAAGGGTGAAAACCACTTAGAATACTGAGGATTAAGAGATGAGATTTTTCTTTCACTTTGATAACTAAATTAAAGCCAAATTTGATTTAAAAAGAAAAAAAATGACAGCTCAATCAAGCCAAAACTTACTGATATTGACGCGATTGATGTCTGCTGCACCAGCTTGTGTGATGGTACACCGCCATCTGGCATCTTCCAGCTGCTGCTGAAGTGCGCTCAGGATGGCTCTGATAGCTCTCTAACGCTACTGGGCGTTATGTCCCCTCTCAGGACTTGGCCAATCACCTTACAAGCTGCCAGGTGGTGCTTTGGAGCCCTTTGGTGCTCCTACGGAGCAAATTGCAGTTTGGCCTCCAGGTCAAATATGGGAATCTCTTCCCTTATGCAAGTGCGGCCATCATTGAGATGGCCATGGCTGTTTTTAAATTCACCAGATTTTTTGACTTACACCCCTTTAAGGGGTATTTCGATCTCAGCTTCCATTTGGAAGCTGATGCAGTGGCAGCAGCCAAGCTGCAAAACATTTTTTTTTTAAAAATTCTCAGTACCACTATTTGAAATCAGCACCCAGATGAGGCCACTTAAGGTCCAATTTTCTGGGTTGCCATCCCATCTCTCCCCCAAATGCCTCCACCACTAGCTCACGGAGGGTTTGGCTGTTTACAGCGCAGACCCTGTGCTGCAGTTTGTGGTTCCCAATGGGGAAAATCAGTTGGCAGGGCCTCGCGCCTTTGCAATGATCTGCCCATTTCATTGCAATTACCACCTCGCAATTACCAGTCACACCATGATCAGATCCGCCCCTGATCACCCATTCTGGGCGCACATCAAAAATGGCCTCGAAATTTGCCCCTTTTGCTTTGAACTTGATCATTCAGAAGTGCAAGTGCCCCACGGCTTCTTCCTCTGCTGCTTTTGCCATTCCTTCTTCCACCGTTGAGTCAGCAGCCGATTTGCCCCAAACTTTCAAATGGGGCTCAATCCTCCTGACCCTCAGCCTTGGGGAAATTGGGTGCAGCTCCCAAAGTGGCGCCCAATCAAAATTCAAATTTTAAAAATTTTAAAAATAATTCAACCAGATTACTGAATCCTGAGTAAATGGCTGACTCAGTTTCAGCTGATCTGGTATGGTCAACTGTCTGCAACCAATCACTCAGGCCACCACTCCAATTCTAGTGGCTGGCCCAGTGTTGGCCGAGCTTAATCAATTCTAGTGCTTTTAATGGATTGATGATAGTGACCAGCTGTATAACATCAAGCCAGATTTCGCTTTGGAGGATTCTTTTGTAAATCCTCTCAATTCACGTCCCCTCCATTTTTGCTCTAAAAATGGTTTTCCTAATTATAAAAATATAAAAAATGGAGGTAAAAGCAGCAGCTGCCCCTGCCAACACCCTACTCCGCCAGCAACTCCATGGGGCATTGGAGCACCTTGTTGAGGGTATTCCTATCCTCAATTTTCCTCATGATTTTTAGGAAGATGCAAAGTATGAGATTGAGGAGCTTGCTTTCAGTGTGAGCTGTGCTTGCATCAATGCGGCAAAAACTTCTCTTTTTAAAACCAGTTTTCTCAAAACAAGCCAGCGCATCAAGTCATTCACTTGTATGCTGGCTCTCACCACTTTCTCTGAAATTCAACTTGCTCAATACGTTGAGGCAATGGACACTGCTGGCCTAATAAAGGAAGAAAATCTACAGATATACCTCCTTATGCCCCATGTCACTAATACTCCCACCCCAATGCTGTCCACCATGGTCTGCAAGCTAAAGCGGGCACCGGACAAAAGATCCCTAAAGCTTCCTCACCTTCTGATATGGCTTCCTTTGCTGTTGGCTGAGGTGCCATATTAAGATTTTTTTATTTCTAATAATACAATTGTTTGGCCCATTTGCAAATAAAGATGCATGGCGGCTCCTCCTTTTTAAGTTGGGCACCACTAGTGCTAAAAAGAGCATTAAGAGATAAGCAGGAGACTGAAAAAGGGAGAGGTTTTGTAGTAGTAAGAAAAGAGAGTAGGATCAGAGAAGAAGATAGAGGAGAAGGTTAAGCAGGGATATCCTCTATCTTTATATATAGTAAAGTGTATCCATTAAGGCGGGAGCTTACTATTTTAATATTACTATTTTTTATAAAGGATTGGAAATTTTCATATCATCAATCCATTGCTCAGTGATTCTAAACATGTGCAGACAGCTTAGCAGAATTCTATCAGTACCGCAAAATGTTAACAGTGGTGCTTACTATAGGGGGCCACTGGTCAACTATAGCACAACAGCCTTTAGGGCATCATGACAAGCCCCCACTACTTATGTCAAAACCTATTAGGGTTTCACAATGGATACTCCAGTAAGCTGATATAATACCTAATGAGGAACTGGCACTTATTATGATGACAGAACCAGGAGATGAGGAAAGCAGGATGGACTTGCAGCTAGCAGCTTTCCCCGCGTTAGAGTCATCCCAACAGATCAGATCCACAAATGTAACTATCCAGCAACTGCAGTGTATTATGAAATGGCTCTTGCGGATTTTCCATCTCTATGAAGGAGATGTGGGCGACCATTTCTTGAGCTAGTTCTTTAATTAATGTACCAAGAAGAATGATATGCCTTGTATATGCCATACCTCAAAGCTACTACCATGGGATTGTCTTGCCAGCTCGGCCCCCATGGGGTCAAGGAATACCTGGTTGCATATGTTCAGCCTTCAATCCACCAACTTCTACTTGTGTTTGCCCAGAAAAGCATTGAAATTGGAGATTTAATGCGTTTTATACTAACAAATTTGACACTCGCCTCTTTCTTGAACACCTTGACCACTCCTTCTCAGAAGTACAGGGGTGTTAGTTCAAGTGGATAGTCATTATGTGGACGTCCATGATTGCATGGATCAATTAGTTTCATGCCTGAAACACATGTTACCTCACGTAACAGAAGAATTATTAGATTTGCACAGTCAAATGGGTGATTGATATAGGATGTCATAACGCTGAGAAGTAACACAGAGCGTTTCATAGTGGAAATGACCAATTGGGTGGAAGGTATCAACATGTCAGTGGCTCAGATGAGGGACCAGTTTACCCTGCTAGAGCGGCAGGTGATTGACCACACCAACTCAGTGGCGATTGAATTTAGCCAACTTCGAGCTAAGTGAAGAAATCAGAGGGCTGCAAACAACTTGGATGGCTTTTTCTTGGCAACCTCAGAATATGGCCAAGTGCTAGGTCAGATCATCCATCTGTAGAGTTCCAGCCAAGCAACTCAAGGCTGATCCATTACTCTTCTATTTGCTGAGACGGTGGAGTACAATAATATGTGATTGAACTTGGAAAATCTTCAACAGTCAAATGAGGAGCTGTTACAGGAATGACCACTTTAAACAGCAATTGAACGAAGTGGAATGACAGGTTCACAAAACTGTGTGGCAGAATGTTAGAATGCTGAGGACGTTAGATGATGTGCTTGTATGTCTTCAGGAACCTGAGCATAAATTTTATACAGAGAGTAAGACTCTAAAGTGAATTATAGATAGAAATTGAAGAGCTCCGGCATTAGGTGACAGATAGTCAATGTCACTGCAATTCAGTCAAGGTGGAGCAGAGTGTCAACGAACTTTTTGCTGCACAGACTGGCAAAGTAAGTAGGGGTGAGGGCAGCGGTGACTCCAGAGATAATTACTAAGGTTTGGCCAGAGAACACCCTTAGGTGTCATGGAAATCCCTCCCAATGATCTAACCTCTTCCCAGCCGCCTATGGCAGATTTGCAGTAGCCATGCGACCCTATTATGGCCCACAAGGGGGTGTTACCCCCAGATAATCTGAGCCTAACTTGTCTTTTCCCAAATAGGAAGCCTGGAGCAGGGTGAGTTTATATGGGTTGAGAAGTTGCCACCTTTTACTTAAGATGAGAACACACAGATAGTTTAAATGTTTTTAATTCGCTGTGGAAAGAGCATCAGACTGGCTTAAAGTAAACTTTTTTATCCGCTTTGGATGATGAGAGTGCTGACCAGGTCATATGCTACCTTAAGAGTAGCACTGTAACATATAAAGAGGTGAAGAAAACCGTGATCCGCCTGTTAAGGGGTGTGGCGAAGATGGCACAGCACAAGGAAGATTTTCTAACAATAAATAGCAAAATAATGAGACTTTGGTGGAGTATTTGGAGTGATTCACATCTGAGGCTGACGTGCTAGTGGGAGCAGATATTTTGACCAACGAAGATATGGGCATTACAATGACAGTGTCTGTTAATCCATATCAGGAGCTGTATAAAGCTATGACCCCCGTTCTTCAGAGATACATGGGTTATTGAAAATATGTCAAATATTTACGCCATATATCTATCTATCACTTTTAGTGCTCCCAATGTGGAACAAAAAACTCCTGCGTCAGTTACTGAATCCCCTATGGGAAATGAACAACAACAAATTATTTATAATCCATTAAATAAATCTTAGTTACTCAACACTTTGGCAGGTCCTTTCCATCCTCCTTATAGTCGCCCGCTCATCCTTGGCCAAACTACAGCCCCTCAGTTAACTTTTGATTAGGACCATCAGGTTTGATGCAGAGACGAGAGCTGTATATAAATGCTTGCTTCTCGTGCAGCCAAAGAGGACATTATGTGGCCAACTGCTTTGGCAAACTGCATGTTCATGAATTACTGCCAGTCCTGATTGAACATGAAAAAATTCAAGTGAAGTAGAGATGGGACAATCAACCACCACTGATCCATTTTTTGTCCCTAATAATTCTAATGAGTCACATTGCGATGGTCCTGGTAATCACCCTGACGATTTACTATATCAGTAAACCTTCAACAGTGCCTTGGGCCCAACCTGAGAGGGTGACAAGAAGAATACAGCTTTGTAGTTTTTCCAAGATGTACAAAAACTGTACGCCTGCCAAATCCTTGAGCATAATTTCACAAGTGTAGTCAGACTTTTAACAGATGTTGCCGCACTAGAGGGTGTTATTGTTGAGATAACAATAGAGAAAATTGCTCAGGAGTATCCTCACGTTGTCTCCAGAATTATCAATTTTCTTGATAAAGAAAGCCCTTGGAATTTCATGTAATAAACACCAATGGTTCAAATTTGGCGTGCACCTACTGTGATATTTTCATAGAAAATACAAAAACCTGAGCGATTATAGATGCTGGTGCCTCAGTCAATATAATATCCACCAATCTAGTGGCTAAGTTTTTTCTGAAGCCTGATGTGGAACATCAAGTAGTGTATGGGAACACAGGGGCAAAGAGCACTGTGTCAGAGGGCGCTTACAGCGCGTTGCCTCTGAGGTTTGGGCCAGTTGGTGCATCCGCCGCTGTGGTGGTTTTGCCTAATAATAATTATGACATGTTTATTGATGCATTCATGCATCAATTTGAGGCAGTAGTCAATATGGTGGAAGAAACTTTTGAGATTCTTGGACAAAGAATCCCCATCTATTTTACCTCCTGCGGAGTCCCAAAGGACTCCAACCACTTTAGTCAAATTAATCTTGCATATAGTAATGGTGTGATTCCTGTTCAATATGAGCGGATGAAGTGGAGGACAAGAGTTCTGTCTAACAAGATTTACAAGCATAACGGAATTCCGCTATGGACTGCAAACACTTTAAGAATACCTTCTGGGCACCAAGTCATAGTAGGAACGGAGCTTGAAATAGAAATACCTGAAGAGTTATATGGTGAAATTTATGGGGACCTACCAGCAATCGTGGCTTGAACCCCATGTGGTTCCTGGACTACCGTTACTGGGGCATAGGGAAGTGAAGGTATTATTAGCAAACCTACGGAAGGATTCTATGATGGTCCAAAGGCACCAAGTGGTAGCTTATCTGCACTTGACTCTGATTGATAAGGTTCACCATATTCACAACTTTGGTTCTTTGGAAATCTCAGTCTAAATGTAAAAACCTCATCCATAGTAATGACAGTGGTCCTGCATGAGCCCTAGCTGGGCTATTGGAGGAACAGAAAGATCAGGCGATGGCCCTTTTTATGAGACTGAGAAATTTTTTCATCTAATGACCACAATTTTGGATGTGCATGCAGAGTCATGTATCGGGACATAGAAGATCACCCCCATTTGGTCACATCCTATTCGCCGCTCAAAAGCTGTGGAAGAGTTGTCTTAGATGATAGATAAATTGATTGAATATGGAATGTTAGAGCCATCAAAGAGTCCCTGGGCGTCACCAGTGCTAATTTTCAAGAAGTATTATACTAATCGAGTAGTGATTAACTAACAGAAGCTTAATAGCATCACATAAAAATATTCATATCTTCTTCCAAGATTTGATCATGCTCTAGATTGGCTGAGCGCTGTAATTTGTTTTTCTGCCATTGACCTGACATTGGGATAATAGCAAATCTAGTTACATGTGGTGGAAAAGGAGAAATGAGCCACAATCAATTTTAAAAGGGTGATTTTAGCCTACACATATGCCTCAAGGGTTGTGTAATGCCCCAGCTACGTTCCAGAGGGCTATGGACAATATTTTAGGTGACATGAAGCTGTCCTGCATTATAGTCTACCTCAACAATATCAATATGTTTTTGCAAACGTTCAAAAAACATCTATACCACCTAAAACAAGTATTCCATCAACTTGCCAAAGCTAACATAATAAAGCTTAGAAAATGAAATTATTAAGGAGCAATCGGACTATCTTGGGTTTGTGGCAGACTTGAAAAAAGCTTAGACATCAGCTTATGATTATGGAAGCTATATGAAAGATGACTCAGCCAGGGAATATTCAGGATATCCAAGTGTTTTGGGTATGTTCAGTTACTAAAGGCTTTTCATACCTAACTTCATATTTATTGGGGGCCCGCTATTTTAATTTATTAAAGATAAACGCAACCTTTGGATGGACTGAACGTTGGCAAAACGCTTTTGATGTCTTATGGACCGCATTGGTTAGTGCGCCGGCTTTACAATATCCTAATTTTAAAAATGTAATATATTGTGCAAATGGATGCTTCTCTTTCCGCTGTAGGGGAAGTACTATCCCATAATGATGATGACGGTGAGAAGCACCCTATCGCATTTTGTAGCTAAAGCTTAAACCGCCATGAACAGAATTACACCATGACTGAGCGTGAGTGCTTAGCGGTGATATATGCATATAAACAGTTTCAGATATACCTCCATGGAGTAAAAATCAAAGTGGTAACGGATCATGCATCCTTGTATTGGTTGCATAATCTTTGGGGACCAAAAGGGCGACTTTGACAATGGTCACTAATTCTCCAAGCTTATGTCTTTGAGATAGTACACCTGCTGGGGGCTAAACATCAGAATGCGGACTATCCCTTGCAATCACCTACGGTCACCATTATGGCATATTTGGTGGACATACTGTACTAGAAGATGATTACTGGAAAATATCATGATGAGTCACCACATGTGATCAAAGCTCTAGATGGGCTTAGACGTGACACCTTTTTTGGCAATGGGGGACTATATAAAAAATGAGAAAGTTGACGTTTTGTTTCCCAAAACCTTCCACCAGGACAGCAATTATTTGGGATGCACACAAGGTGGTAGGTCATGGAGGGCTGCATAAAACATAAAGCTTTTGATACCACGTTACTATTTGATCATGTACTATGACATGCTTTAGAAGATTGTTTGTAATCACCAGTATCAAGTGGAGTAATATTTCCACAAAAAAACTACTTACCAACTGGTTAAGTCCCGTTTTGCATGGCACACTGTTTCTATTGATGTGTGGGGCTGTCATGAAAACGGCAGAAGAAGTTTAGACCCGCCTGCCAGTTGGGATGTGTGAGCACCCAAAAAGCAAGCCAGAATGCCAGGGGCATTGCCGCTCATATGACGTTGTATGGAGCTGCAAATTGGGAAACAATAACTCGTTGGTGTAGAAAAATCATGAAAAGAAACCTGAAAACGAACCAAACGGAAACAAACCCAGACATTGGGGGTCTCTCTGCAGGGGATTATACCACTGGGATAGTTTCTACAGGGTTTCCGGAAGGCGGATATAATACAACTGAGGAGACAAGGGGGCGGATCCTTGCTTGGAAATGGTGGATGTAAGGCCACAAGATCCCAGTATATTGATGGCGGATAGTCGCAATAAGGAGGTTGAATTGACAATAGTGTCTTGATTGTTGGATCAAGTTGATTATTGTGGGAGTTAATGTAATTATCAAAAATAGTAATGCCCATTTGGTATAGGGAATGACAGGCCACTAGGGTAATGTCATTGGGACTTTGGCAAGAGGGATATCAAAAAAGTAAAAATTGCTAGTTTGGGCAGAAATTTATTAAAAGAAAGTTAAGGAAAATACAACAACAATTTTCTCAGTGTGATGCAACTGATTAAATAGTGTTCAATTGATGTGGTACAAGCAGGGATCAGGTCCCTCAAGTTTGACCTAACTGGTGAATTTTTTGGGGAAGGGGAAGATAATATCAATGGGAACTGACACTGAAGGATTTGGTGGCAGGCTGGGTTGCTGTCAGTTCAACCTCAAAACGCCTGAACTGAGGCTTGACTGAATTTCCATCAGTTGGCGAGACAGCATCTGACTTGACAAGCAACAGGAATTTTCCTAGCCACCCCATCTAGGGGCAGTCCCAAGTGGTTGGAAACGGGTTTGGGATGCCCAACATGCCCATGCCTGGTCGCTGATTCATTTGTTCAGTCAAATGAGTTACATCGGCCACAACTCCCAATTTAGTGGATAAGGGTTTCAAACTGTTGACGATGGTTTCTGAAGATACCATCTGCACATTGGGGATCATACCTGACAATTTTGGAGAGGGGGTTAGAATTGGTGATCGCACTGCTGGATGAGTCAAAACTGTCAGCAATTCTGGCCAATAATTCAATTTTTGACCCTTTTTGACAATGTGGTTTTCTGATCGTAAGGCCTGATTACTATTGGTGTTGGACCCTTCAACTTCAATTCAGTGATCTCAGTGCAAATTTCCTTAATCTGGCGGACAAGTTTAGCTGAGGTGAGCATGGTACCAGTGGAGGAATCTGAAGAGGGAGAGCTGTTACCCAGTGCTTGTCTACCATGTGGGCGAGGTCGCCCTGGGTAACGAGGGGTACAGCCACCCTCTTCAGACCCTTTTTATTTGAAAACAGGAAGATCACCCGATCCACACACAGGGTACAAGCCCCTGGACTCACATTACCCTTTCCTTTTTCCAAAGGAAGGGTGCCACCACTGGGAAACTGCATGAAGGCAAAATTTGTGTGCGCTTTGGGCAATTTGATCACCATTATGGTCACAACCTTTTGGAGGGGGACAGGGAGCATCAGGGTGGGTCTTCTGAAACGCCTCAACCAGTTCCATGCAGTTAGCGCAATTGTGGGCCTAAACCAACTGTTCTCATAAGCCTGATACCCTTTTCAGGCCATGAGGTACTGAAAGGACCTTCAAGATTTGCGGGATGCTAAGATATTTATCACCTCTGCCTCCTCCACACTCTCGATTACAATCAGCTCAAGGTCTGCGAGGAAAGTCCCCTTAAATGGGGACAACTGAGAAACGTGGAATATGGGGTGCTGTTTCCAATGATTTGGTAGTTTTAACTGGAATGCACCATTAACTAAGTCTTCCTCCACCAAGTGGGGAACTGAATGCTTACTCGTAAACTTTTGGGAGGGTACTTGCATTCTCAAAAGGCGCGTATTGAGCGTAACATAGGAGCCCACCGTTATGTCATGACCAGTGAGTTGCTTACAATCCGCAAACTGTCTGTAGTCATCAAAAAATTTAGTGAGGTGCACCCACACTAAGGATTGAGTGGACCTAACATGCTCAGCATGGTCCACGGCAGCTTGGACCTCAGGGCACAAGCAGGGTCTGACCAAAAATGAGGGATTATATATGAGCATCACTTCATAAGGAGAAAACCCCATGGAAGCGTGAATCCCGTTGTTTTAGGCGAATTGAGTGAGGGGAAGGTATTTAGACCAGGTGTTCTCTTCAGCTGCAGCATAGCAACGCAGGTACTGTTCTAATACTTGCTTAACTCCTTCAGTTTGTCCATCGGACTGGGGATGATACGCCATGGAGCAACAGGGGGAGACTTTTAAATATATAAAAATTCACTACAGAACTTCACCGTGAACTGTGAACCACGGTCACTGATGATCTCCTGCAGGAGACCAAACATTGAAAACACATGAATCACAAAGAGACGAGCAGTTTCTTCTGACGTAATAATGGAAATACAGGAAATAAAAAGGGAAAACTTGGTGAAATGTTCAACCACCACCATCATCGCCCTAAACCCATCAAAACAGGGAAGTTTGACAATAAAATCCACGGGCACCAATGTCCATGGGCCCTCCTCCTGTTGCAAGTGGTGTAGGAGGCCATTTCTTCCTGAGTGGTCTGACTTGGCCTGTGCACATGTAACACAATTGGCAATCCAAGACAGAACTTCCTTAGTTAACCCGCCCAATTGTATGTCCGCTTAATCAAATCAATGCATTTCTTATTTCACGGATGGCTGATTGTGAGAGGGTCGTGATGCGCCCAAAATACCTCGGCTCTGAAGGGAGGAGGAACCCAAATTCATGACCTAAAATAAATGAGGCCCTCCACCAAGGATTACAGGGATTGTTTTTGATTTTGGAGAGACAATTGCTCGAATAACTCCACTCCTTTGAGGAAGGTCATTTGGGCTGCTAAGACCTGTGTAAAAAGAGGGGCATCAGGAGTAAAGGTGACTGATGAGACAACGGGGGGAATAATCAACAAGATTTGAGTGGGGGGCCATGGTAACGAGGTCCAATTCCTCTGGGTCCAAGGGACAGTGAGCCAGGTTGCAGCTGAGAAAATTAGGAAGTATGTTAAGACTTCCTTTTACAAATTTGTATTTGAGCTTGAAAATTCACAAGTCCCAATAGGTGCAAGCTTGTTAATGCACCAATTTCTGGGGATTTTAGAAATACAAAAGAGCTTGATGATCCATACGCAAAGTTAACTCATGCTGGGCACCCTGTAATAGATACCTCCAATTAGTCAATGCCCATGCTACAGCTGCCAACTCCTTATCATAGATGGCTCATGATTGCTCTGTAGAGGAAAATTTTTAGAAAAAGTAGGCGACTGGATGTTCAAAGCCATCGTGCTCCTGGAACAGAACTACTTCCACTGCCACTAATGAGACATCACACACAACAATATATGGTTTAGCAGGATCTGCGTGTTTCAGGATGGGGGGAGATAAAAACACCTATTTGATATACTCAAACGCCTGCTGGCATGTGGGTGTCCAACAAAAAGCACATTCTTGCCTGTGAGGGGGTGGATCAGGGAAGCTAACTGGGAAAGGGCCGGGGAAATTTCTTTAGGAAAATAATGGTACCCATGAAACTCCGTAATTGTTTCTGGGTTGTCAGAGTCAGCCACTTGCGGATAGTATCTAATTGTTGAGCGGAATTGCATAATTATCCTTTAATATCAGGCTTCCAGAAAGATAACTTCCTCCTTATAGAAACTCGCATTTTGAAGGATTGATGAAAAATCCCACCTTACGCAAAGCAGCCATGACAGCTTCCAAGTCTTTAGCGTGTTGTTCAGGAGTTGGGTTTGAAAAAAGATGTTGTCAATATATGCTACCGCGCAAGTGAACCAGAGGTCGCCTGTACACTGTCAATCATTCATTGAAACATACTGGCGCATTCTTCAACCCAAAGGGCATTACACAGAATTGAAAGATGCCTCAATTCATTCAGATCATGGTTAACCATTCTTGCCATTACATTTCCTGAATCTAGTTGAAGGCATTGACAAGATCCAGCTTTGAGAACACACTAGATTTAGCAATTTCTTGACTGATATTCTGCTCCAGGGGCAGAGGGTAGGGATCATGAACTGTAACTTTAGTTAAGTGTCCATAATCCACACAGGGATGGAGGGAACCATTGCCTTTTTGGCAAAGACAATGGGAGACGTGACTGGCGATGTCTCTTTAAACAACACCTTTTTTAAGCATATTGTCTAGCCAGGTGTTAAGCACAACCTCCTCCTCTGCTGTGTGTGGATACAATGGACAGTTGATATTCAACTTCACCGTCGTCCTGAATCCCAAGTCAAATTTAGTGTGATGAGGCAGATGGCCCGCCTTTTCAGAATTGAAGACACTTTGATAGTGCATTAATTCTTCGGGAAATTAGATGGAAGGCTCGCAGGGGAAAAGAGGGAAGTAATAGAGCTGCGGCCTTGAGTTTTCTTAAGGGTGTTAATGAAAGGAAACTCTTTCTCCAATTGATCATTAACGAATGACAACATGTTTGACTCCAGGTGAATTCTAACATGTTGTCAGCGCCACCATCCAACCCCCAAAATTACTAGGAACACTAAGTTTGGTATTGCGGAGAACTAATTACAAAAGCTAAAATGATGTACTGAGAAAGGTACTGGCTTATGGACTGTACCCGATGTCTGGGAGTCTGAGGAAGCCACCATCACCAAAGGACCTACGTCCAGGTCCAGCTCCAATTGTTGGGCTAACTCAACGCTCATAAAATTACCCACGGCTCCAGTATCCACCAAAGCCTCAAAAGAGACGTGGTGGGATCCAATATGAAGCTTCATAGGTAATAAGAAATATTTGAAGTTTTGTTTATTGGTAGACTCAGTCATTCCTGTTGCAACTGAAGAAAAGGCAGGTGAATTGAGGGGAAGGTTGGGGACCTTTTCAGGAGTAAAGTTAGAAAAACAAGGATTGAGAACCGGCTTCCTCCATCTGGGCATTTACTGATTCATTAATAGGCGAACCAGGATAACCCAACTCCGACATGGGGGTAGTTATGGGCTCTGAGGCCAGGGCTAATACTGGTTCAATGGTAAGAACTGCATCCGTGTCACTTTTGGGTAGTCCTATGATAAAAATTTCCCCCTTGATAGCGGGAAGTACGGCAAGGGTAGGCGTTAATAGTGGTCACAGAGTTACATATTGAACCACCATCCCTTTAGAGGTGGACCAAACCTCATGATGGGCAGAGGCCAAATCTAGCCCTGATCTAAAGATTTCCTGAAGCATATCATTAAAGATATCCAATGCAGGAGCTGTTTTTGGAAGGTAAAATTAAAGAAGTCAAGCTAAGGGCTTTGGCCATAGTAGAAAGCAATTGGAAAAAACGGTCTGGGTGCAACACAGGGGTTTCAAAGCAGCTGATACAATGGAAATCAGCGAAGTGGGATCCCCCACTTGTGAAGTAGAAAGAAGAAGCCCTCATACCCACCAATGGGCATCCCCTTCTACTGTGTCCAACAAAGCGACCCCTTGTTGGGTATGGGATAGCGCAGTGGCGTAGTTAAGGGCAATAGCAGAACGCATTTGCACCTCAGCAAGGGCATCGAGAACCTAATTAACAATATCTTGGAAAGAAAAACTCAAATAAACTTCTTGAATATTAGGTGGAAGAGAGGTAGTAATACATAAGGCTCTGCAGGCCTGAAGAAATTTCTCTAAGGTATAGAAAATGCTACCCACAAAATTGGCAAGTGACCAAACAAACAACAAAAAGCAGACTACTGACTGCACGTTCATTTGGTAAAGGGTAACCACTGCGGCGCCCACCTTGAAGAGAAGGGCGGAAATGGCAGGAAACAATGGTTGGTCGATTATGTCATGAAAACGGCAAAGAATTTCAGACAGCCTGCCAGTTGGGATGTGTGAGCACCCAAAAAGCAAGCCAGAATGCCAGGGGCATTGCCGCTCATATGACGTTGTATGGAGCTGCAAATTGGGAAACAATAACTCGTTGGTGTAGAACAATCATGAAAAGAAACCTGAAAACGAACCAAAGGGAAAAAACCCAGACAATGGGGGTCTTGCTGCAGGGGATTATACCACTGGGATAGTTTCTACAGTGTTGCTGGAAGGTGGGTTCAATACAACTGAGGAGACAAGGGGTGGATCCTTGCTTGGAAATGGTGGATGTAAGGTTATAAGGTCCTAGTATATTGATAGCGGATAGTCGCAAAAGGGGGTTGAATTGCCAGAAGTGTCTTGTTTGTTGGTTTAGTTAATGATGGCGGAAGTTATTGTAATCATCAAAATTGGCAATGCCCATCCAGTATAGAGACTACTGGCCACTAGGGTAATATCATCAGGACTTTGGCAAGAGGGATATCAATAAAGTAAAAATTGATAGTTTGGGCAGAAATTTATTGATAGGAAAATGAAGAAAATTGACCAAAAAATTTTCTCAGTGCAATGCGACTGATTAGATAGTGTTTGATTGATGTGGGTACAAGAAGGGATTGGGTCCCTCAAGTTTGACCTAACTGGTGAATTTTTTGGGGAAGGGGAAGATAATCTCAATGGGAATTGACATCAAAGTATTTGGCGACAATCTAAGTCGCTGTCAGTTCAGCCTCAAACGCCTGAACTGAGGCTTGACTGCATTTCCATCAGTTGGCGAGACAGCATCTGACTTGACAAGCAACAGGAATTCCCCTGGGCCACCCCATCTAGGGGCAGTCCCAAGTGGTTGGAAACGGGTTTGGGATGCCCAACATGCCATGCCTGGTCGCTGATTCATTTGTTCAGTCAAATGAGTTACATCGGCCACAACTCCCAATTTAGTGGATAAGGGTTTCAAACTGTTGACGATGGTTTCTGAAGATACCATCTGCACATTGATGATAATCCCCGACAATTTTGAGAGGGAGTACGTGTTGGCAATCGCACTGCTGGTTGAGTCAAAACTGTTGGTGATTTGGCTGATAATTCAACTTTTGCCCCTTTTTGACAATGTGGTTTCTAATCGTTGGGCTTGATTACCATCAGTTTTGGACCCTTCAACTTCAATTCAGTGATCTTGGTGCAGATTTCCTTAATCAATAGACAAGTTCAGCTGAGGTAAGTGAGGGTACCAGGGGAGGAATCTGAAGAGGGAAGGCTGTTACCCAGCGCTTGTCTACCACTTGGGCGAGGTCACCCTGGGTGACTAGGGGTACAGCCACTCTCTTTGGACCCTTTTTATTCAGAAACAGGAAGATCGCCTGATCCACACACAGAGGACATTTTCCTGGACTTACAGGGGCCTCTGCTGACTTGTGCAAATCACTATAAGTATATACCAGTAGTGATAGATCACTTAACAATGTGGGGGTAAGCAAGTGAGTTCAGAGATCTAGGGACTGTAGCTGTTATAAGTTTAATATAAAGTGCATCACACAGTGACATGGCTGTCCACAGTTTAATCTCATGGAAAATGGAACAAATTTTAAACCACATGTCTTTCCTAAGCTGAATAATTTCTGGCAATTTACAGGGTTTTAACTACTCCATAACACCCTGAATCCAATGGGATAGTTAACAGGTCATTAAAACTCTGGTGAATGTTCTCTAAAAGTTTGTCAAAGATTGTCCCACATAGATGGAGTATCCTCCTATCCTCTGCTGCCTTCACTTTAAAATATTAGCAATTATTTCTTGATGAGGAAAAGTCACTTCCAATTACTTTATGAAAGGCAACCAGCTTTGCCAGCATTGCTTTAATCCTGTTTGGATGATACTGGCGAAGTAGAGCCACAGCTCTATCTGACTAACTTAACATACATGCTGATAAAATGTCAAACAAAAGCTTATTTGACTAGTATAGCTAAAAAATTTGTGATCAGGAGGCTGACCAATGTAGACGTAGCAGACTCCCACAGTTCGTCATAGGAGATCATGTCTTATTCAATGACCAACATGGTGTTATAAGACCAAAAAACTCACCAACATATGGACCAGAACAATTAAGATAATTAATAATACAGTAAATGTTTCCTACACTATTAAGGAACCTTCAGGTGGTTAGATTATCAACTGATACACACTAAGTTCCTGAAGCCTTATGAAAAATAAGGGACTTGTCATCCAGTCAAGAATGGGGTAAGGTCAAGAAAATTGGTATGACAGGATGATAAGCCATATAGTTTGGAAGACCATATTTTATTAGTCAGAGTGAGCATTGAGGCTTAGAAAGTAAATTATGTTAACTCAAAGCAAGCCAATAGAGGCGTTAAATTTTGGAAAACTAAGTGAATTCTGACTGAGCTTCAATGATGGGGAGAGACCCTTAAGATTGTAGTGAATAAGGAATAACTAAGATTAAGGCTGAAACTACTGAGAATACTGAGGATTAAGAGATGAGCAGGAGATTGTAAAAAGGATAGGCTTTTGTAGTAGTAAGAAAATAGGAGTAGAATCAGAGAAGAAATTAGAAAAGAAGTTTAAGTAGGGATTATTCACTATATTAAAATTAAATATGGTGGGTTGACCTTGGGACAATTAAACCACACTAAGTTTATTTAGCCTGTGCTGGTTTTGAACCTGTTTCAATCAAAACCCAAACCAGAGTGGAGCAGGAACCACCCCACTATGCTACCACTCCTCGATTATCTGCTTTCTTTAAATATAATAAAGTATATCCATTGGAGCGGGAGCTTCCTATTTTTTCTATATTACTATTATTTATCAATGATCAGCGTTCTTCATATCGTCCATTTGTTTTCAGTGGTGCTAGACCTCTGCAAACAGCTTATCAGATTCAATCAATACCGCCAAAGGTTAACAGATGGGCACGCTAATGCTCCCTTAAACTGGAAGCCATATAGACGTGGGAAACCCCACCACCCAGAATCAGGTCCGCAGCTTTCTCATTCTGTCATTTTCTTGATAAAAAATTCTCTCCAGCGATTTTTACTACTAGATGCTTCCCTTCACCCAATAATTGGAAACTTACCATTCATCTGGATGGCGGAATGCCAACGGGCAATTGAAGCCATCAGAAAAGTTTTCACTTTAGCTAGTTATGAGACACGCCAATGAAGATAAACAGTTTATTGTAGCATGCGACAGCTCTGGCACAGCTGTGGGGGTAGTATTGTTAAAGAAAAACAATGACTGAAAACATATAATGTCATACTTTTCTAGGAATCTATGGGCGCTGAACATTCATGGGCAATCTATGATAAAGAGTTGGCTTCAGTAGAATGGGGTGTTGATGCACTGGAAGTATTTGCTACAGGTTCAAACACGGTGACAGTGTGAACAGATCACAAATCACTTATCTAATTATGCAAGACAGAAAATTGGAACACAGATAAACCAGAACCCACTATGACCTGCTCAACTTTAACTTCAAATATGAGCTCATCATGGGCCCACACACATATTGACAGACATACTGATCAGGAGCCTGACGTTGATGCCATTTCTGTGATAGTTTAAAATCAGGTACAAAGATTTTTCTTGAACAAATGCTGTCTGAGCCATTAGCAAAACCAGCAACCATCACTGCCATTGCGATCCCCACAACACCCTAACCACACCTTAATGGCCACACCTAAGCTCTTCAACAACACTATGGGCCCCATGCAACAGGACACTCCTGAGCTAAGCCCAACAATCAGCACCAATGGTTCCGTCCTGGATGCAGTACCGGATGCAAAATCAGAAACTACTGAAGGACATGCGCTCAGAGACCAAATACATGAGGGGAAAGCAATCAAGCTAGTACTCAAAAAAGTTAGGGTCACTTTTTCCCAGGATCACATATGAGTGCCTGAAAGTTTAGGTTCCCAAGTCATAATAGAACATCATGACCCGCTGATTATGGTTTCCCAGTAGGAAAGAAAAATATCAACCTGATAAAGAGAAAGTATGACCGGAATGGATTGACAAAAGATTTGCCAGCTTAACACAAATGTTGTCTAACCTTTGCATGTTCCAAAACTAACAGAACGGGAGAAATTGGGCTCCTACATCCACTGCAACAAGCAGCAGAAACACGGAAATCAGTAACTGTCAACTTCAAAAAAGTATGCTTATTAAAAGGATTTAATGGGGTCATGGTAGCCATGGACAGATTCACTAAATATGGCTTATTCATTTTATGCTTAACTACAACCACGGCGGGTGACATGGTCTGGTTATTTATGAACCATGTCTTCATTATGTTCAGGGTACTGTTAAATCTGAGGATTGCACAATTACTGAAATAAATCCTACAGATATAATCAAGAAGAAGTTTGCCAAAAAGAATCCTCAATTTTAGCCAGTGTATTACATTTTATTGACAGTTTGGAAGCTCACCAGGCTTAGCTAAAGTAATCCAACTCTTCTATTCAATCTTTTTTTTTTAGTACTAGATGGTTCTTCTATTCAATCTTAAGTTATCATTTCTCTTTAACTTTTGGTAACTTTTACTGAGGCAAGCAAATGTACAAGCTGAAGACTTCTGACTTAACAGCTTGTCAACACTCTTTAATAAAAGACTCTGATAAAAAAGGCAAAAGAAAATTAAGAAGGTATAATTTTATTAATAGATATCATTTGTCAATCTTTTCATTAAGTTAGGTGCCAGTATTTATACCTCTGGGGCACCTCCCGGCCACAATTTGAGCACATGATTCCCGCAGATATTATTTTCCACCTCAGTTAGGCCCTTGAACTGATATGACCATGACCTATTACTAGGATATTGGTGGCAAAATACTCTTAAGTTGGGAAGGTTTTAGTACAAAGATCGCTTTGAATTTGCAAAATTATCCTAATGTCAGCCCAGCTTTAATTTTTTTCATACAGCTGAGAAATATGACTTCTGTGAAATTTGGCTTCTATTTGAAGTAAATGAAGTAATCCTAATCAGGACGTTGACAGGCTTCTCTCTGATAGTACTAGGAGCTTCCATTTAAGCAGTTCATGTGCAATTGATATTGTGTTAATTACATGGATTGACATACAAAATCTGCCATAGGGCGAAAAACTGATTGCAATAATTCAAAGGTCAATTTTTCTGTTGTTATTGGTCTATGGTATTTTTAAGGCTATTTAAAAATCAGTCCCTGGATGATTTCTTAAGGATATAGTTAATATTAACCATGGTTAACTGGGAACAATTGCTGACTTGTCAAAAGTAAAATTGGCTTGAATTGATGTGAGGGTAATCAGCCTGAGTTTCTTGAAAGGGTAAAGGTCCGTTTTAATGTAGGGGTAGTTGGCCCATTTTGTTGGTTTGTCAAAGGGTTTATTTTCAAGTCAACTACCAAAATAAAAAGTTTCCCCTCACTTGACTTGAACATAAGCCCTAAAATTCCTAGTTATTCTGCATTTATTGTCATCATACTGTAACGCACCGGCTCCTTCCAATGAGCCACAAATGAGTTGGGCAACAGAATCCATGTTACAGACCATAGGGCTGACAGGGCTCCTGATACTACTCTCCTTGTGCGCGCTAAAAGACTGGACAAGCACCCCCTGGAAGACAGTTGCAAGTATACTTAACCCCAGCAACATGCCTTGACTCCAAGACAAGGTATAAAGGAGGGCAATAGCTCTCCCAAGCTCAATCTCCAAGTCCAATTCTTGTTGATTCAAGCCAAACATGGCTGCAGTTAGGCAATATTTTTAAAATAAACTCAAAGTATAAATATATGAATTTTAAGTTCTTTTTTATTTAATATTGGCCAGGTCAATAGAAAACAGAAATGAGAAGCCTCCAGTTCCCAGTTCCTTCCCTATATACACATGCTACAAGCTAATATAAAATATAACACAAGCTTATGGTGCTAATCTGACTGATGCTTGGTGTAAACCTTACAGCAGGATCGCGGAATCCTCACTCAATGGTTCTGTGCCAGTTCCGATCCTCAACAGTTCCGCACCAGTTCCATTATAAATTCCAAACGAACCGCGAAACTTCCAAGCACCCATTCCATTCCATTCTTTATTCGAATCCAAATCAAATCTCAAAACTCCCCATTTTACTTGATTCTCGTTTTTCCTCGACTTGGATGCCCATCTTGCTCCTTGGCCTCCTTCAAGCTCCTGCCCCTTAGGTGTCCCTGCCAGGACCAACTCCCCCTCCTCCTCCATACATCCAGACACAGCCTGCCCTGTCTTACCAAAGATCAGGGCAATGCGATGCTGAGGATAGACCTCAACCGTCACATCACCCCCCCTAGACAGGAAGAACTCTTGGATTTTCTCAGGACATCGGGCACAATCCCTAGCTGACTGCCATGTGGACTCCTCAATAGGATGACCCACCCAACGTACCAAGAATGAACGACGTCCTCTCACCACTTTGGTGTCAAGAATCTCCTCAACTTCATACTCCTCGGCTTCTCCTCCAGCTGGGAATAAAGGAGAAGG